>JAVSIQ010000886.1:0-255523 GCA_038502775.1 Hippodamia convergens
AAGTGTCATTTGTGCGACTATGCTTCCAATAAAAAATCGGCACTCAGAAAACATATTGTTTCGCTACATTTGAATTCGAAGAAACACAAGTGCCATTCTTGTGACTTGTCCTTCGCCAGGAAAAAATAATCTCAAAATGCATGTAAAATCGGTTCATTCCAATTTGAAGCAAAATGAGTGCCATTCGTTTGATTTTCTGAAAATCAGAAACCTCTTCAAACAGAACACATGGATTAGTTCATTCAAACTTGAAGAAACACAAGTGTCATTCATGCGACTATGCTTCAAATAGAAAATCTCATCTGAAAGTACACATAGATTCAGTTCATTTAAAATTGAAGAAACACAAGTGTCATTCATGCGACTTTGCTTCAAATAGAAATTCTCATCTGAAAGTACACATAGATTCAGTTCATTTAAATTTGAAGCAGCACAAGTGTCATTTTGCGACTATGCTGGAAATCAAAAATCGACACTCAATAGACATATTGTTTCGATACATTTGAATTTGAAGGAACACAAGTGCCATTCTTGTGACTTGGCTTTCCAACAGGAAAAATATCTCAAGTTGCATGTAGAATCGGTCCATTGTGTCTGAGGATGATAAGTTGAAGACCACACTAAAAACACAAGATTTTCTTTGTATTTTGATAAATAAAATTATTATTTTTTCATTTGTGTGATTTTTTCTTACAGATCAGAAAACCTGCTTTAAAAAATCACATAGATTCAGTTGATTTAAATTTGAAGCAACTGTCTCATCTAAGTGTCAAAATCCGAATAAAATAAACTTTATGATTGTAGGAAAAATGAATGTATTTTTTCTTCTTTTTTGTACGTTATTACGTTGAATATTACATTGTGAATACCTGGTCTTTACTATATCCAACACACAAAAAAAAAAGATTATCCGATTTGGAGCAGTCGTCCCCTTTCAATAATAACCATGGATCGTCTTATATTTATACAGGGTGTTTCATTGTTAATAAACATACGGTAACCTGAGCTAGAACTAACCTAGGGGGGTCCAAAAAACCGATATATGACAGGTCTAATCAATTCCATAAACGAGATACAGGGTGGTTCTTGTATTCACCAAAAGATTTCAATTTGCTAACAACTTTTGAACCAACTGGTATATTCATTTGATACTTGGAACGTATCATAACCTTCCACAAGTCGATCGATTTACTTTTAAATTCCTGAAAATTCCAGGTCCGTATTTGAAAAATATAGGACTTTTTCCAAATTGAGATTCAACAATCTGTATATTGGATTTGATTGAGATATTTGGAAAGAACAGAAACTTTTCCTCGAGGTTCGTAGATTTCATTATCCCGCATGTGATTTTTCCCAAAGAAAGCTTCAGGAAAAGATTCATTTAAATTTGTAATTCCACTAAATTCTCAGAAAAATCGTACATTTTGATCAAATTGAATTTTTGGTCCTACTAATTGCACATATGCATTTCATAATATTCTGAGGAATCATTTCAATGTATTTCCAGGGAACATTATTGATTGACAAAAATTTATTTTAAGTCAACAACGATGAACACTCAACGTGATTTACAGAATGTCATCGGAAGTAACACCGTTTTTCTCAATACACTTACTTTTCCGCTTTAAAATATGTCTGATACTTTTCTGATCATGCCTGGATTTTTACGTAATTTATTACAGGCGACTTCGATATCTCCTCACTTTTTTTTCTCAGGTGAATATCCTAAATATCTCAAATAACTCCAAATGAAATGATCAACAGGATTGAAATCTGGTGATCTAGCGGACCAGAAATGCAGTCCACCTCTGCTTATCCAAAAGATTTAGAAAGTGATGATCTCAAAAATATCTGGACATTACTCTGAAAATGGGGTGGAGCTCCATCAACTGAAAATGCATTTCTGCAATGTGCGTATCTTCGAGTAATACAGGAAGATGATTTTGAAGGAAATCTAAGTAAAGATCACATGTAAGCCGTCTTGTAGGAGGTGCGGTCTGATTTAATAAGCGCCCCACCCCACGATTGTTGAAAATTTGTATTGGGATATCTTATACCTGACTTCATGCGGATTCTCTTCAGCCCATTCATGCGAATTCCTCATATTTGACCACATTCATCGAAATCAGGTTCGATAATAAATTAAAAACAGGTTCAGCTTTCATAGATTTATCGTCTGCCTACGACACGGTATGGAAAGATGGTTTGATCTATAAACTTTATACACATCTTAAATGTGGAAAGATGATCGTTTATTAGAGAATATGTGTCGGATAGAAGATTTCGTGTTTTTGTTGATGATAATAGTAGTAAATTCAAAATATTGAACAATGGTCTTCCACAAGGATCTGTTTTAGCACCCCTTCTATTCATTTATATTTATGCGATATTCCTTGTGCTTCATCTGAAAAAATTCATTTACGCCGACGATATTGCACTCGCTTTCCGTCATTCTGATTTTAGAAGTATTGAGGAAAATTCAACTTCTGATCTGAAAATTTTGAAAAATTATCTTTTCGAATGGCGTTTGTGTCCAAATCCAAATAAAACCGAGGTTTCGTTATTTCATTTGAATAACCATCAAAAATTCAGAAAATTAAATGTCCTTTTCGGGAACTTTCCTTTGAAAACATAATTTTACCTCCAAATACTTAGGTGTTAAATTAGATTCCTCTCTGAATTACAAAGCACATTTGGATGACTTACGAATGAAACTAAAAACGAGAAATAACATTCTACAGAACTTGCTGGTACGTCATGGGGTGCTGACCCGACTACTCTTCGCACAGCAGCCCTTGCCCTGGTTTTTTTCCACCGCTGAATATTGTTGCCTGTTTGGCTCAATAGTGTTCATGTTCAGAAAATCGATGCACAGCTCAATTTATCAATGAGAATAATTACTGGAACCATCCGATCTACTCCTATCCAATGGCTACCAGTGCTATCGAATATAGTTACTCCCCACATTCGAAGACAGTCTGCAACTTGGAATTCTTGGAATTAAATTCAATCATTTCCGGATTCTTTTCCGATACTTTCCTACGTTCCAGAAAATAGAATTCCAAGACTGAAATCTCGTAACCTATTTGGTCGAATAACTTTCTGAATTCGAACTTCAGCTACAACGAAATCTGGAAATCCGAATGGGATGTATGTTCTTTATCTAATAAAGATCTAATATCTGATCCATCGAATAAAGTTCCTGGTTTTAACCTCCCAGGAGAATATGGTCCTTTCTTAATCGAATAAGAACAGGTCATGGTCGTACCAATAGCATGCTTTTCAAGTGGAATTCGGTTGATAGTCCTAATTGTGAATGTGGTGAATCAGAGGAAACAGTTGAACACCTAATTAATAATTGTTCGATTTATAAATTCCAAGATGGCATTAGAGCCATACACAATATATCAAACTCATTTTTGCAATGGGTTGAAAATTTCAGATCAATTTGATGAAGTATAAATTGAATTCTCTTGCTGTTCTGGCCTTTTTTTATTTTCAGGTTGGAGTTTGTGTTTGGAAATCCTTCCTCCGAAGAGCCGTCCCGCTGATCGTGATGTCCTTCTATATAGAATATTCAGATACAACAATTTTATTTTATTTTTTAACGGGAGACAGGTTTTTTCGGCTGAGGTTTTTTCCCCTGGCTCTATAGTATCGTATGATACTGGTGATGAAAGTATCGTATGATACTATAGTATCATACGAAGAATGTTGTGGTACCCCCCCTTCCTTTTTTTACATCAGCTTAGGTTCTTTTTGTTTCAAACATTTATTGTATTATTTTAGCTCTCTTATTCAAAAAGAATATATATATATATATTATATAATATATATATATATATATATATAATATATTAAGATACCAGTTGTAAAAATTTATTTTGCAGAAATTGTCTTAGTCTACTCGAAACAATCCTTGTGGAATACAATACGTACAATTTAATTTCTCTCTCATCAAACCTCTTTTTTTCAAAACCTAATAGAATATTGAAGAAAGCAGATATTTCATCAGTTCGAGATGAAATTTTTGCAATATGATTGCAATGAACAAGTTTTCCACAGAATAATTGGAATTCCAAATTTAATTTGAATCTTTCCCTGATGAAGCTTTCTTGGGAAAAATCACGTGCGGGACAATGAAATCTATTGAACCTCACAGTAAACTTTTTGCTCTTTTTAAATATCTCAAACAAATTCTAAATTTTTAATATACAGGTATTGAATCTCAGCTTGGACGAAAAGTCCCAAATGCGGACCTGGAATTTGTCAGGAATTCAAATGTAAATCGATCGACCTGTGGAAGGTTATACGTTCTAAGTATCAACTGAATATACCGGTTGGTTCAAAAGTTATTAGCAATTTAAATTTTTTGTGAATACAAGAACCACCCTGTATCTCGGTTATGGAATTGATTAGTCGAATAGGGGTTTTTTAGATTTGTCTAGGGTAGCTCTAGCTCAGGTTATAGTATGTTCATTCACCAATGAAACACCATGTATAAAGGATATAAGAGAAGACCTGAAAGCGGTAAAAATTATACATCTAGTGAAATTAATCGTGATGAGCTGTCATCTACCAGTAGATTGTCCATCTATAAATTTCAAGTAGGTAATTTTAAGATCCACTATTACTACCAGAATGTGGAAGCTTGAGAATAAAATGAACAAATTTGCTAAGTCAGTGTCAAATTTTAATTTCATTGTTATATTACATTTTGATACATTCTTGTTTGAACATATCTCACTTTTACTTTCACATATTTCGTCAGGTAATTAATATACATTGTTTTATATCTGAATCTGTAGTCGCAATTCGATAACTACTTTTTATTTTGCTTTCGTTTTTTTGTTTCACAATATTACTCTTTTGAATTGACAATATTTCGGCCGAAAATCTGGAATGCTGGTAAAAAAAGTGAGGAAAAAGGAAAAAATATCGTGCTAAGAAAACAAGTATACTTTGGAGTAATCCCGTTCAAAATACATGGTTTGTAATATAAATCAGTGATATTTCGTTTAATATACGAAGATTGTTGAAATTATTAGGTTTTCTGAATAGTAGAATTGATGCTGAGAAACTATCGAAAGGTATTTATACGAGAATTATAAGTTAACATAAGATTATTCTCAAATCATGTGTTAAATTTCAGGTTAGAAGCTATATTGAAGCTGAGCTGATTTAAAAAGATTCATTGAATAATATCGGGTAGTGGAATAATATTTTCATTATGAGTGAATGAATTATAACCCTTGATATATTGAAAAAAGAGAAGCTTGGGTGAGAAGATTGAAGATGTTTTCTCTCTTCATTTTCTGATTGATATTCTTGCCTTAGGTCTGTTGTGAAGAAATTTGTAATATTTCATAATAGTTTATATATCTTTTCAGGTTCAAAATTTCAGCAAATGAAAACTCCTGAGCTCAAAGCTACTGCTGTGACTTCTCTAAACGTAGTTAATATCCAGAAGAACTGAATTAGGCTTGCATGGCCCAACATAAATTGATAATAGAGGAATGATACTCTTAGGGATAATTTCTCAATCAACAACTCAGTGTACTCAATTCCATTATTTTGAAAGTGGTGTGTAAATCAAAGAAAAAATGCGCAATATTGTCTGCTTTGAGTAAAGAGGAACAATCTGCTGTGCATGTGCTATTCAAAATGCAATCTGTGAGAGTTGAAAAATGCAGAGGAAGTATCTGAAGACAATTGGACAAGTGAACACTGGTGATTTGATGTGAAATTTTGCTAACACCATTAAAAATGAGAAAGAATTGAACTTCTTGACTGAATTTGCAAACACTGGGTTTGGAAGATTATAAGTTTTCAAACAATTAAAATTTTTCAAGTATTTTATGAATTTTCAAAGGTTCGTTCTATATTTATGTCAGCATTTTGTTTTAGTCGTTTCACTTTTACTTGGCAATTTCATACATCTCTTCTGACTTTTTGGTATCATCTCTGTCAAATTTTCCAATGTGAACAAATATTTTATCTATATTTGATTGTTATCTTAATATTGTGTGATGAAAGATATATACAATTTCCATTTCAAAATTACAAACAACACACACAATAAAGTGGTAAAAATTTCAGAATCGTTTATTCAGTTTGCAACATATGATTGAAGAAATGATTAAATGAATAGTTCTCAATCAAATTTTGTTCGTAATCTTCATAAAAGGGAGCACCCACTTTCAAAAATGATCTGGGAAAGCTTTAATAAACAATGAAGTCGTATGTGTCCAAATTCAACTGCTTCAATTGGATATCACTTCGAGATAGTACCATTCATTTACGAATTCTGCAGAATCTCATGGATCTAGGAAATACTTCCAAATATATTATTCTACGTCATTTGAGTAATCCAACAAGTGTAATACATATTCATTTGACCAAAATAATTGTTCCACAAGTAATTTAAATATCTTTGCAAACAATTTTTTCATCATTCGTGGTGAAAACTAGTTTTCTTCTGAATTCGCCACACTAATGTACAATCAGAAATGAATTAACACACACTACCATCTTAAAAAGCCTTTAAATCACTCTTAATGAAAATCTATTCATTTATTTTACAAAATGATATAAATATCCCGTTGTCATTCAAAAATTTACAAAAAACCCCTAGCGCCACTCAGGCTGGTGGTGCTAAATTTCGAACCTAGAAGACGAGTATTTACAGCGCCCTCAACGGTAGTTGGATTCGCCAATAGGTTGTCAGTGGCGACAGAACGAAGTTGTGAAAACACATACTTTTGATTTATACGTTCCTCCATATTTTTGTTCAATTTAATAGTATAAATGAAGAAACTCATCGAAATCCTACATAATTTCATTTTATATAAGCATTAATAATCAATTGAAAAAGAAGAAGTATAACAATTTTATATTTCACACTCAAAGTTTTCGATTTTTGCCAGTAGGGGTCTTGGAGATGCATTGTCATTGAATAAAAAACATTTTTGGGCCTCTTGAATGGTTGGTAACATTGTCCTTTAACCCACAGAACATCAAAATATACCATAGACAAACAATATTTATTTTGGTGACCATAACCTATAAGTCAAAGATTGGCATTTTACTTTGTTATCTGTGGGCATTTCTATTCTTATCGTTTCAAGCATTGTGTTATTTTTCTATTTGATCAATTGGAACAATTGTCTTACTTCCCATCATCAGAAAACATGGATATTTTTAGAGACGTACAGGATTCCTTAGAAATAAAATCAACAGTTTCCTTCAAGAACTCGTAAGTACTATGATTTATCTTTCATGTGAAGTCTGTTGAAAATATTGTGATTCTGAGAAACTCTAATGTCGTAGTAATGATACATCTAATATTGAAAAATACAATTGAAATTAGGTATTTCCATCGGATTATCACGCGTCATGCATTCAGTAAGAAGAAAACACATTGGTTTGTCTCGTAACTGAATCTTGTAAATCGTATTTGTGGCTATGCAGACTTTGGCAATTGAAAGTCATTATTGAAATGCCATTTCTATTACTAATGACATCAAAGACACTTTGAGCTATCCTCTGAACACTATTTAAAGACAGTCTTTTAAATTCTTGCAACAAAAATGCAGTCGATGCAGCTTGCCTTCGATTATGATAAAACTTAAATGCAGAATTATCATTTTTTGTCGTAATATAAATTTTTCAATATTAGTCCACCGAGAGAGTGCAACATAGAAGAGTTCCTGAGAATGTGATTTACTATACCATATACTATTTCGTCAAAAGTTTCACCTTGCGACTTATGTATAGTTAGAGCAAGAGCTGAAGTTAATGGAAAATGTTTTCTATCCGATGTTAATGAAATATTTGCCGTTCGCCATTCAATGGGAACAGCGAGATTGCCGACTCCATTTTGCACTGCTAGAGTGGCTGCACGCATCCGTCTAGTCGCAAGAACCCCAAGCACCTTGCCGAAGTCTGCCGAACTGAACCGACGATACACGGCTGTGTTAGGTTCTTTCGTTACGGAGTTTCTACATTCGGTCGCCGCGCTCAAAGCCTGAGATAAAAGCTATGCAATAGCTTAACAACCGTCCATAAAACGATCATCTGGTATCGATTGAGGAGAATGCCGATGTTGTGAATTCAACACTTTTTTCTCGGTCCTAGGATAGATAAATTATATTATATTTCGTGCAAAAAACGAAAGGAAAGATCAAAATCTCAGAAAACTTGAAAAGAAGATTTGTAAGAGTGGCTTCACGTATATGTGGATCGAAAATTCACAAGGATAACGTTTTATTGAGATTGAAGCACCAAAATCAGACTTGGTTAGGTTAAAGTTCTGATGACTATGTTGAAACCTTATTTGGGAAAATCCGAAAATTTAGTGAAAGACCCTACTCAGTTTTGTTGAAAAACTGAAGAACATCCAATTGGGACCCAACGGCCGACTCATAACTTTTGATATTATGCCTTGTTCACAATAGTTCCTATCAGGAAATCGCTTAACAAAGTTTCTGAAATATTCCCAAATAACACAATAAAGCTCTTCGAACTTTGCCTGACAGTTTCAGGAAAAATTCAATTGCAATGATCAGGAGGTTCTCAGTTTGACCACATTTATCGAATCAGGTTTCGATAAAAAATTATAAACAGGTTCAGCTTTCATAGATTTATCGTCTGCCTGCGACACAGTATGGAAAGATGGTTTGATCTATCAACTTTATAGATGATTCGCCTATTAGAGAACATGTTATCGGATAGAAGATTTCGTGTTTTTTGTTGATGATAATAGTAGTAACTTCAAAACTTTGAACAATGGTCTTCCACAAGGATCTGTTTTTACCACCCCTTCAATTCAATTTATATTTATGCGATATTCCTTGTGCTTCATCTGAAAAATTCATTTACGCCGACGATATTGCACTCGCTTTCCGACATTCTGATTTTCGAAGTATTGAGGAAAATTCAACTCTGATCTGAAAATTTTGAAAAATTATCTTTTCGAATGGCGTTTGTGTCCAAATCCGAATAAAACCGAGGTTTCGTTATTTCATTTGAATAACCATCAAAAATTTTGAAAATTAAATGTCCTTTTCGGGAATTTTCCTTTGAAACATAATTTTACTCCCAAATACTTAGATGTTAAATTAGATTCCTCTCTAAGTTACAAAGCACATTTGGATGACTTATGGATGAAGCTGAAAACGAGATATAACATTCTACAGAAACTTGCTGGTACGTCATGGGGTGCTGACCCGGCACTCACTACTATCCTTATTTCCCTGTTTTTCCCTGTGTTGTTGCCAGTGTTTGTTGCTTGTATGGCTCAATAGTGTCATGTTCAGAAAATCGATGCACAGCTCAATTTATCAATGAGAATAATTACTGGAACCATCTGATCTACACCTATCCAATAGCTACCAGTGCTATCAAATATAGTTCCTCCCCATATTCGAAGACAGTCTGCAACTTGGAATTCTTGGAATAAATTCAATTCATTTCCGGATTCTTTTCCGATACTTCCTACGTTCCAGAAAATAGAATTCCAAGACTGAAATCCCGTAAACCAGTTTGGTCGAATAACTTTCTGAATTCGAACTTCAGATACAAAGAAATCTGAAAATCCGAATGGGATGTATGTTCTTTATCTAATAAAGATCTAATATCTGATCCATCGAATAAAGTTCCTGGTTTTTAACCTTCCCAGGAGAATATGGTCCCTTCTTAATCGAATAAGAACAGGTCATGGTCGCACCAATAGCATGCTTTTCAAGTGGAATTCAGTTGATAGTCCTAATTGTGAATGTGGTGAATCAGAGGAAACAGTTGAACACCTAATTAATAATTGTTCGATTCATAAATTTCGAGACGGCATTAACGCCATACACAATGTATCAAATTCATTTATGCAATGGGTTGAAAATTTTAGATCAATTTGAAATTGAAGTATAAATTGCATTCACTTGCTGTTCTGTCTTTTTTTATTTTCAGGTTGGAGTATGTGTTTGCAAATTCTTCCTCCGAAAGAGCCGTTCGGATAATCGTGATGTCCTTCAATATAAAATATTCAGATACAACAATTTTATTTTATTTTTTTTACGGGGAGACAGGTTTTTTCGGCTGTGGTTTTTTCCCCTGGATCTATAGTATCGTATGATACTAGTGACGATAGTATCGTATGATACTGTAGTATCATACGAAGAATATTATGGTACCCCCGTTCTTTTTTACCTCAGCTTAGGTACTTTTTGTTTCAATATTATTGTATTATTTTAGCTCTCGAATTCATAAGAATATATATTATATATCCAGCTATTTCCAGTGGAAAGGCGATTTTTATGAGCAAATAGATGGTGTCGCTATGAAAAACTCTTTGAGTCCTGCAATTCAAAATTTTTTCATGGAAATGTGCTCTCTTAATGGCACTGAAGCAACCTTTTACATTGCTACTCTATGTGGATGATACTTTGTTCATTCGGAGTTACAGAGAGAGTTTAATCCATCTCAACAATAGGCACCCAAATATTCAAATTACTTTGAAATTGTAAAGATGGTACTATTTTGAACAGTTTTACTTTTGGATTCGGTTCATTTTTAACGGTTTCAGTATTGATGTAGAATAAATTTGTATATTCCATCTTTTCATCTCAGCAGATTAACTTCATTCTATGCAATTAGAATCATATGCAAAATTCAAGGAAATAACATTGATATGCTCAGGTCACGGGTTCATCATGATCTTTTTAACATATTCTATTTTTTTTTTTTAATTTTGATGAATAAAATTATTTGAATGAGACGAGAAAATTTATTATTCTAAATAGTTCCCATTAGAATTCCATTTTTCTATCTTATTCAACTAAGCAGTTCAACTTCATTCTCTGCAATCAGATCACAGAAAAATTTGAAAAAAAGTGATCTCTGTCCAGTTCATCAACCAACATATTAAACACGTAGACTGCAAATTCTCTTTGTTTCAGTGTTGGAGTTTCAAGAAATGATGAGAGTTGTGAAATGGACCAAATCAAGATCGAAGATGTTGAGATCATTGATGGAAATCAAGTTCATAACAGAGAAGCTTTCGTGGTTAAAATGGAGAGTTACAATAACATAAGTGCTATATCTGAACAAGAAGAAGAAACAACTGTTATCTCCTCATTCGACGAAGAAAAACCTAGTGCAAACAAAGAAGTTAGAAAGAATTCTAAGCGACATAAGTGTCACTTGTGTGACTGCGCCCCCGATGAAAATTCAACACCTGAAAGACACGTAGAATCAGTTCATTCAAATTTGGGGCAACATGAATGTCATTTGTGTCATTTTTCTGCAAATCTGAAACCTGCTTTAAAAAAACACATAAATTCAGTTCATTTAAAATTGAAGAAACACAAGTGTCATTCATGCGACTTCGCTTCAAATAGAAAATCTCATCTGAAAGTACACATAGATTCAGTTCATTTAAATCTGAAGCAGCACAAGTGTCATTTGTGCGACTATGCTGGAATCAAAAATCAACACTCAAAAGACATATTAATACGCTACATTTGAATTTGAAGGAACACAAGTGCCATTCTTGTGACTTGGCTTTCACCAGGAAAAGTTATCTCAAGATGCATGTAGAATCAGTCCATTTCAATTTAAAGCCACATAAATGCAATTCATGTGATTTCGCTACAAATGAGAAATCTGCTTTAAAGAAACACATAGACTCAGTTCACTTAAAGTTGAAGAAACACGAGTGTCCTTCATGCGACTATGATTCAAATCAAAAAGCTCATCTGATATCGCACATCGATGCAATTCATTTAAATTTGAAGCAGCACAAGTGTCATTTTTGCGACTATGCTTGCAATAAAAAATCGGCACTCAAAGGACATATAGATTCGATTCATTTGAACTTGAAGCAACATCAGTGCAATTTATGCGAGTAACGCTTCCAATCATAAATCTTTACTTAAATCACATATAAATTCAGTTCATTCGAATATGAAAAACATGTAGATTGTGTTCATCAAAATTTCAAGCAACTGTTAAGTCTAAGGGAAAAATGAATGTCTTTGTTTTCTTTTTTGTACGTTATTATCCTTGAATATTGCATTGTAAAAACCTGGTCTGTACTATATCGAACTCACAAAAAAAAGAGTATCCAATTTGGAGCAGTCGTTTGGACATGATTCCCTTTCAATAATAACCATAATCTAATATTTATATAAAGGAATAAGATAAGATGGATGTGTAGTCTGTTGAATTTATTTTGATTCTCAGAAACTTTGAAGTGGTAAAAATTTTACATCTAGTGAAATCACTCGAGAGGAGCTGTCATGAACAAATGTGATAAGTTCTTGTGTAAAACATATCTCACTTCTACTCTTATATTTCGCCAGGTGTTGTTTGTAAATTTTTGAATGACAAACGGGATATTTATATCATTTTGTGAAATAAATTAATAGATTTTCATTTTAAGAGTGATTTAAAGGCTTTTTAAGATGGTAGTGTGTGTTAATTGCATTTCTGATTGTACATTAAGTGTGGCGAATTCAGAAGAACAACAACTCACTTTCTCCACGAATGATGAAAAAATTGTATGCAAAGATATTTAAATTACTTGTAAGAACAATTATTTTGGTCAAATGAATATGTATTACACTTGTTGGGATTACTCAAATGACGTAGAATATTCGGAAGTATTTCCTAGATCCATGAAATTCTGCAGAATTCGTAAATGAATGGTACACCTCGAAGTGATATCCAATTGCAGCAGAATCATTCGTGGTGCACACAGGTTCAGATGAATCTGTTGAATTTGGAAACATACGAATTCATTGTTTATTAAAGTTTTCCCAAATCATTTTGAAAGTGGGTGCTCCCTTTCATGAAGATTACGAACAATATTTGATTGAGAACATTTCATTTAATTATTTCTTCAATCATATGTTGCAAAATGAATAAACGATTCTGAAATTTTTTCCAGTATTTATTTGTGTTTTGTTTGTAATTTCAAAATGGAAATTGTATACATCTTTCATCACACAATATTAAGATAACAATCAAATATAAATAAAATATTTGTATACAATGGAAAATTTGCCAGAGATGATACCAAAAAGTCAGAAGAGATGTATTTAATTGCCAAGTCAAAGTGAAACGACTAAAAACAAATGCTGACATAAATATAGAACAAACCTTTGAAAATATTAAAAATACTTAAAAAAATTTAATTGTTTGAAAACTTATATTCTTCCAAACCAAGTATTTGCAAATTCAGTCAAGGAGTTCAATTCTTTCTCATTTTTAATGGCGTTAGCAAAATTTCACATCAAATCACCAGTGTTCACTTGTCCCATTGTCTTCAGATACTTCCTCTGCATTTTCAAATCTCAAAGATTGCATTTTGAATAGCACATGCACAGCAGATTGTTCCTTTTTACTCAAAGCAGACAATGTTGCAGTATTTTTATCTTTGATTTACACACCACTTTCAAAATCATGGAAATGAGTACACTGAGTTGTTGATTGAGAAATTATATGTTTATCCCTAAGAGTATCACTCCTGGATTCTCTCCTCAATTTCATGTTGGGCCATACGAGCCCTATTCATTTCTCCTGGATATTAACTACGCTCCAAGTTTCGAGAAGTCACAGCAGTAGCTTTAAACTCAGGAGCTTTCATTTGCTGAAATTTGAACCTGTAAAGATATATAAAAATTATGAAATATTCACAAAATTCTTTACGACACACCTATGGCAAGATTATCAATCTGACAATGAAGAGAGAAATCAAACATTTTTCCCATCTTCAATCTTCTCACCCAGCTTCTCTTTTTTCAATATATCAAGGGCATTATAATTCATTCACCCATAATGAAAATATTATTCCACTACCCAATATTATTTAAAATGAATCTTCTTATATCTGCTCAGCTTCAATATAGCTTCTAACCTGAAATTTAACACATGAATTTGAGAATAATCTTATTTTTATTTTTATTCCACACATACACCCAGAAGGTAATTACATATGCAGAACAACACAAAACCACTATCAACTACTTAACCTAGGAGAACAATTTTCTCACATTTCCCAAACTAGTATTGAATAGATCTAAGTCAAATTTCTCAATCAACTCATTGCATACAAGCATCATTTTATTAATAGGAGATAAACTACCTGGTGATACATGAAAAGTTTCCCTACTTCTAAGCCTCAGATATAAATTAGGTACTTCAAATTTGACAAGATCAATAAAATTACAATCTTGAAATGTTAAATTATTTAAAATCTTGAACATGAAAAGAACTGCGTTGCACTTGCGTCTATTAACCAATGTGAGCATATCGAAATCTTCCAACATTGAAATATACGACTTCATGAAAGGATACTCATTGTATTTTTTCAGGTATAAATAGCGGAGAAATCTTTTCTGAACTTTCTCAATCATGTCAATATGACTTATGGTTAATGGCATCCAAACCACTGAAGCATAATCAAGGTGTGGTCTTACAAGGGTTTTATATAGAAGGATAGTGGTGTTACAATCGAAATCTTTGCTATTTCTAAGAACTAAACCTAGTAACTTGTAAGCTTTGTTGGTGATGAATTCAAAATGGGTGTTAAATACAGATTGTTTTGAAAGATTACACCCAAATCCTTAATTTCTGATTTGCGTTCGATAATTTCCGACTCGATTCTATAACTGAAAAAATATCGGGTTGGATCTTCGAGTGTAGGTGACAACATGACACTTCTTTATGTTTAGAGACATTTTATTAATTTTGAACCATTGTACCACTCCATTCAAGTCTTCCTGCAAGAGATAGCAGTCAAGTAGACTCAAAATCCGCCTGGACAACTTGAAATCATCCGCAAACAACAATGCCAATGCGAAACGCAAACAGGCAGGAAGGTCGATAACAAATATCAGAAACAGCAATGGCCCCAGTATGCTACCTTGAGGAACATCAGAGCTTTGTATTATATCTTGTGAAAACTCATCCCCAACTTTCACAACTTGTTTTCTTTGATGCAAATAGGATTCAACGAAAGCACAAGCATCCTCCGAAAAGTCACTCATAGCAAGCTTATCGACCAGAAGTCTGTGATTGACCCTATCAAAAGCCTTTTCACAGTCGGTATATATCGTGTCGAGTTGGGAACCTTTTTCTATTGCTTCCACTGCAAGCTCGGTAAAAAGAACAAAGATTACTAATGGTTGATTTCCCTTGAACAAAACCATGTTGGCACTTATTGAATTCAATATTGGAGTTATTAATTATATCGTTATATATTATTATCTCAAATAGTTTGGATAGGGCATTTAAAATGCTGATTGGCCTATAGTTTTCAATGACGTTTGTTTGCCCTTTTTTATGAACTGGAGTTATTATAGATGACTTGAGAAGATCGGGAAAAGTATTTTCTGAAAGTGACAAATTAAAAATGTGAAGTAGTGGACCTATGTTGACTTATAATTCTCGTATAAATACCTTTCGATAGTTTCTCAGCATCAATTCTACTATTCAGAACACCTAATAATTTCACCAGTCTTCGTATATTAAACGAAAATGTCACTGATTTATATTACAAACGATGTATTTTGAACGGGATTACTCCAAAGTATACTACTACCACAGTTTAGTAATATAACAGTTGTCCGACTCCTCACTAAATTTTGAAGCATATCGATCGCATAACCTTGAACAATCATGCGCAATTCGACCATTATTTTACAGAGTGACAGTTTTTGAACAGGAACGGACTGAATTATATTCAGCTCTAAATAATTTTCTGATTTGCTGCATATGCGAAATGATTCGTGTAACATTAATTTTTGTAGTTTGGGCAAGTAATGTATGTAAATATGAATATTAAATTAGAACATTCTAATATACTGGACAAAATAAAAGTAATTAATATTCAATGGAATTGTTATCAATTAAATTTTTTTATCTTATCTTGAAGCATCAGTGCATATTCAGTTTTTTGTTTGCTTCAATATCAAGAGAAAGAGTTTTATGAAGGTGCACTAGATCAAGCAATATAATATATATTGATATTTATGATGGTCTTCAATTAAACCAAAAGCGCTTGGTTTTGAATTCTGATGAAAAATTTCACCCTGAAGTATCCACTGATTTATTAAATGGATTTAATAGGGCAATCATGGGTTATACTTTTTTATTATGTATCATTTGATCATCTCCAGTAGATTTCAAATAACTAATATTTTAAAATAGTCATGAAAGTATGACTTGTCAAGAATAATACCTCATAATTATGTATATTTCATGGAAGAGGATGATTGTTCTTGTTATGTTTATTTAGAAGCTGTAGGAATGTCAGTAGGAAAGTCAAACACAATAATATTTCTGAATTCTTTAATGAGAAAGTTCAATCAAATAAAATACAGAGAAATTAGAAGATATGAGGTTTAATTCAATAGAGAATAATGAGAAAACACAGCATTTTCAAATTATTATATAGAGCACATGCTTCACAAGGTGCGAATTTTCAAAACATATCATGTACATGAATAGATTTTTTAATTGATTATAAATATCAGGCTCCCAACACCCCTACACCTGAACCAGAATGCAATATTTGTATAAATGTACTTAATACGTAAAGAAATCGTTAAAATAATACTGCCAGGAAAACAAACTAAATATTCAAGTCTACGACAATTATACAAACGTCACACTACTCCACACCATGAAAAATTAACAATTTGTGAACAAAAATATCAATGCAAATTCTAAACCTGAGTTTCATGCAATTACAACTCTTTACAAACACATTCCATACAGATAAATTAAAAGGTACAATATAATTAGCTCAAAAATCAATTGTGAGAAAGAACAGCATTTTCAAATCATTATATAGAGAGCATGCTTCACAAGGTGTAAATTTTCAAAACATATCATGGACGTGAGTAGATTTTTTTATTGATTATAAACATCAGGCTCCCAACACCCCTACACCTGAACCAGAATGCAATATTTGTATAAATGTACTTAATACTTAAAGAAATCGTTAAAATAATACTGCCAGGAAAACAAACTAAATATTCAAGTCTACGACAATTATACAAACGTCACACTACTCCACACCATGAAAAATTAACAATTTGTGAACAAAAATATCAATGCATATTCGAAGCCTAAGCCACATGCAATTACAACTCTTTACAAACACATTCCATACAGATAAATTAAAAGGTACAATATAATTAGCTCAAAATCAATTGTGAGAAAGAACAGCATTTTCAAATTATTATATAGAGCACATGCTTCACAAGGTGCGAATTTTCAAAACATATCATGTACATGAATAGATTTTTTAATTGATTATAAATATCAGGCTCCCAACACCCCTACACCTGAACCAGAATGCAATATTTGTATAAATGTACTTAATACGTAAAGAAATCGTTAAAATAATACTGCCAGGAAAACAAACTAAATATTCAAGTCTACGACAATTATACAAACGTCACACTACTCCACACCATGAAAAATTAACAATTTGTGAACAAAAATATCAATGCAAATTCTAAACCTGAGCTTCATGCAATTACAACTCTTCACAAACACATTCCATTTACACACATAGGGTCGGTTTCACAAAATTTTAATTGTTTGATTAAAAACCTTACGAAAATTCAAACTAATCGAATCACTCGTTTTGAAATTTCAACGAATCGCGGTGGCTCCAATTAATTTAACGGTACAAAGTTTTGTGAAACCGACTCATAATCTCTAATGCTTCTCTAAGGTGACTTAACATTTACATCTCAGTCTTCTTCCATCAACTTTCCATTCATACATAGTCTCAATGGTGGGTATGTTTAGTAAATGACAAGGAAATCACAGGTAGCTGTTTTCCTTTTTCCTATAGGTGTAAGTTAGGGCATGCTGGTTATGAGCGTATGCTATTTGTTAGTGTGCCTGGTGGGGGATATAAGTATTTATTAATAAAATAATGCCTTGCAATTACCAAGCCAATAGAAATATAGCGAGGGCGGCATACTTACATCTTTGAAACTTTACCCAAAATTTAAGATAAAAGAAGTATTCATTATTCATTTCCATTACGCATTTTTGATTTCATCATCTTCTCCTGGTGGTGCCTATTATGTTACGAATCTTGATCATCATGGCGATGAGTATTTTGTCAGCTGCTGCACAGAAAAGACCAACAGTTGACGTACTGAACCATGTCCATCAATTTGTCTAATAGATCCAACAACTTTTCAACCCTGTTATTAAGAAAAGTGTTCATTGCCAACACGTTTTTTTTTATAGTTCATTTGATATACTACTTACATGAGAAATTCCATTACACATTTTTGAGTCCATCATCTTCTCCTTGTGGTGCCTATTATGTTATGAATCTTGGGGATCATCATGGCGATGAGTATTTTGTCAGCTGCTGCACAGAAAAGACCAACAGTTGACGTACTGAACCATGTCCATCAATTTGTCTAATAGATCCAACAACTTTTCAACCCTGTAATTAGGAAAAGTGTTCATTGCCAACACGTTTTTTTTATAGTTCATTTGATATACTACTTACATAAAAAATTCCATATTCCAGACCAAATCAAAATATTGTCGACTGAAAAGAAATTTGATTAAATAGCAATGAAAATTGCTTTTGCAGACAATTGACAATTTGCAATGAAATTCCTAAAAAAACACAGCAAATTTCTCAGTAACAAGGTTGTACAAAATGCATACGGTGTATTTCAAATTCATGAATCACAATCACAAATTTTGCATAATAATTATTATATTTATCATTTGAAAAACATTATTCAAAAGTTAAACATGAACTCATTTCTTCATGACAAATCAATAAATCATAGATTGAACTTAAAACATCATCATAACTATTTTATCGTTGTGCTAAATATCTATACATGGAAAATTATTACGAAGGTAAATTTGTACAAATTATTGTTGATATCAATAAGGTAAATAAATCATAAATTTTAAATTAAACATATCCTCATTAAATTTGTGTTTCAGGGGTAACACTAACATCAAAAATAGTTTGAAGTCATAAACAAGATGCTAAAGTATTCGATAAAAAAAACCTAATTAAAAACAAATTAATTATAATAACAAAGATAAATTTTACAAATGTTTCAGTATCTTTAATTTGTAAGATTGTCCTCTCCTATTCTTTGATTCTTTTAAATCTTGATTGAGGAATTTAATAGTATAATATATTCTAGTCCGTACAAAAAGAGAAGCAAAATATTCCTTCGGGAAATTTTCACATGGATGTGAAAATGGTAGCGATAAAATAAGTTCGATCAATTTTTTACCCACACCCGGAAAAAGAGAATAATTTTGAAAATTTTCGAAGAAAATCCCTTCACAACTACCCAAAAATGAATAATAAGATGAGTCTGCCGTTCTTAAATTCCCAAATATTGAATTGACTGAATTTGTATATGCTCTAAAATGCGTATAAATAAATTCCTCTGACAACTCTTGGTTTGATTTTGAATAATTCTCACAAGTTACACAATTATGTCTACCTAAACACCTATTCAAGAAATACCCACCTACATAATAAAAAGCATTTTTTTGACTGAAATCTAGGTTCCTATAATCATTATCTGATAGAACAATCTTACTAAATTCACATTTATCATTAATAGGAGCAATACTTAAGGATTTAATAACATTCACATCAATTTGGCTCAATATGTAACCAAAATCTTCAATACAATTTGCTCCTTCAGATTGTTTAAAATAACCTAATACAAACATTTTTTTGAAGGACCTCTTGAATTGAATCGGTGTTGGATTATGACAATTACCATTCTGTTGCCGAATTCTCCCGAAAAAATTCTCAAGACTGTCTTGATTTAGACGTCTTGTTAAAATAAAAGTTGTTCTAGGCCCTTTAAAATCTTCCCACAAACCCAGCAAACTAGCTATAGATAGCATCCAACCCCCAGTGAATTTTACTTTAATTTTATTACCCTGTGGACTAATGACTTCTAATTTGGAAAACAATGATGACATTTCTTTTAAATGACGAATCTGACTGTCATTGCCCGAAAATGATGTCCCGTATGAATTTAATTCCGCACTTGTCGATGAATTGAAAATGTCGAAAAGATTATTCATCTTTTCGATGAATTGGACTGTGTGAATAGCCTCTTGATTTAAATGTCCTGAAGATATGTGAGCATTTATCCCCGCTGCAACAGTAGAACTGAATATTTGGGCAGCATACTTGACTTTCATTTTCTGAAAATTTGTAGGATTTAAATGGGCATCTGTTAAGTTTCGTGCCAATCGATAGGCTTGAGTTTGGTCTCTGGCATAAAATAAGTCTAGATATTTCTTAGACGTGAAATTGTTTTCGATTTTAAATTTATACTTGAAAAAATTATTCCTTGTCGATTTCAATAAATGAGGTACATCAAACATATAAAAAATTTTACAATCATTAACAAAGAAAAAAGGTTTTTCTACACTTACGCCTAATTTATCCTTCAAGGAAATAAAATTTGATCCCTGATCAGAGATTACCACCCTTACTCTAATATTAATTGAGAAAAGCCTCTCTATTGTTTCTAATAAAATACATTTTAAATCTTCCGTTGGGCATGACGAATGAACAAAAAAATATGCTAAAGGTTGCTTCCAATTTGATATTATTCCCCTCAACATCAACACTAGAGCATTATTCCCAGAATGAAAAGATTTTGAATTTATAGTTTCGTGGAAACCTACTACCTCGTCCAGTCCAATATCATAATAAAAATGGGTGCACAATGACATTTCATCAATGCATAAAACGCAGTCTCTTTCCCTATCAGCTATCATACTCGAAAACTTACCGATTACACTGAACACAAAATCATTTAAACCAGACGTTATTGGCAATTTCGAAGTCATTTTACATAATGTCGATTTTGCTGGTAGTCTTAAAAATTGAGAAAGGTACTCATACGATTTAGGTCCCAGAAAATAAAGATTTAGAGCAAATTGCTTATAATTATCAGAGTATCGAGTTCCCTTTGGCTTACTTTTCATCAAAGCCATTTGAATTTTAAGTAAATTTGCTGCTTCAGGTGAAAAATTCTGATCAAGAAATTGCTCAACACCACTGAAATCAACTGATAATGGTCTCTGAGACATCCTACGTACTTGTTGCTTCAAAACTTTCACTTTATTTCTCAATGAAACTGTAGTGGGACTACTCACCTGAAACAAATGATTAGTTTGAGTACTTACTGTTCTGTGTGAAGACTCCTGTCTGGACGTTGAAGCAACTAGATCTGCTGCTGATGATTGAATCGAACTTGAATATTCCTCATTCAGAAGTATGGTGGAAGACTCCTGCCTGGACATTGAAGGAACTGGATCTGCTGCTGATGATTGTGTTGAACTTGAGTAATCCTCATTTAGAAGTACAGTTGAAGACTCCTGCCTGAATGTCGAAGAAACTGGATCTGCTGCTGATGATTGATTCAAACTTGAGTAATCCTCATTTAGAAATACGGTTGAAGACTCCTGTCTGAATGTCGAAGAAACTGGATCTGCTGCTGATGTTTGAGTCAAACTTGAGTAATCCTCATTTAGAAGTACGGTTGAAGACTCCTGTCTGGATGTCGAAGGAACTGGATCTGTTGCTGATAAATGAGTCGAACTTGAGTAATCCTCATTTGGAAGTATGGTTGACTCTTCTGAAAATTCCACTGGTCTATCGGCTGATGATAATGGCACTGTGTTCAATTTCAGAGTTTTCTTTGATCCGAACACCTTAATATTATCAGAATTAAAATGCAATGAACATAACCTTAAGTTTTTATGACAATATTCCGTTGTATGAATTACATCACGACTTTTGTTTATGACTTCAAACCACCTTTCACACAACAAATCATCGTCAGGAAATCTGAAGAAGCTGAGATTCCGATTCAAAGAATATCCTCTCTTACACAAAAAGCATTTTATCCCCATGTTTCTTATAATTTTAATTTTTCCTGTAACAAATACTATTGATTACAAGGATATACTGAATTGCAATCCTTTGAAATAATTATTCGCTTGCTTGTTGATAATACGATAAGGAACTTATTCGTTATCTTTGCTCATCAATCAATCGTGTTCACTTGGTAAACAATATGAACACAATGGCTGAGGAAATAAATTTCAATACCGCTCTGTACAGAAATGATCGATGCGCTTGCGCGCACTGGGTTACCAAGCTCCTATTGGTCGAACAAGGTTGCTTCAGATAATTGCAGGAGTGATACAACTGTTATATTTCTAAACTGTGCTACTACTTAACTAGAGGGAGTTTAGATTCTTGGATTCGCCAATACCGAAATTGTCGCCAACCTAAAGAAGAAGAAGGTAACACTGGAAGCGATCTGGGGAAAATAACTTTTTGGTTTTGTCGAAGTGTCAACCCTGAGCAACTGAGCATATTTTTATGTTCTGTGGCATAGACAGTCAAGTGTCATGTCACGGCATTCTGATTTTGTTTGGATTCTTGAGTTTTCTTTCAAAGTTTGAGTCCCTGAAATAGTTTTTTCATCGACTAAAATGGATTTTATTGAAGTAAGACATGATTCCTCAGAGAAAAAAGCAACAATTTCCAGAAAGGACTCGTAAGTACGATAATTCATTTTTCACGTGTAGCCTGTTGAACTGAATGTGCTTCTGAAACTCTACTCATAATATTCTACAACTAGTGTAACTAACCGAAAGCCTTTGATGCTGTGAATCATAATCTTCTTATTTCTATACCATCCAAGTTTTGACGGTAATTGTCTAAACCTTGCCAAAAATCTCAAAATTTTATGAAAAATTCAGTAAACACCGTTTTAACTGAGTAGTGGCACTCTGAAATGGATCTATTCTTAATTGACTGAACGTTTTTTACTTGTACGTAATAGGGGTATCTATAGGATCCTTTCATTGCAACATCTGGTGTACCATCTGGTGGATCTCATTTGGGTCCCGTACTCTTTATATTTCTCATCAATGATATTTGCGATTCTCTCGGGTTTGCTGTTATACTTATCTTTGCTGACGAATATTTAACAGAATTAAATGCTCCAATGACCTAATTATGTTACAAAAAAATTTGAACCTGATTTATAATTGGTCCTTAGTGAATCAAATGAAATTAAATTGGGCCAAATGTAAAGTTTTACCTATAGTTAGAAGTGGGGATAGAGAACTCATATTTAGATTCTGTCAATGGCCAAATTCTTGAATGTGTTAATAATTAAGATTCTTGGTGTTATTCACCAGAGAGATTTTGATTTACAATTGAATACCTCTTGCATAATATTGAATACTTATTCTAGCAATATGAATTCCTTTTTTTCCAGTGTTGGAGTTTCGGTAGATGAAGAAAGTTGTGAAACCAATAAGGTCAAGATCGAAGATTTGGAGATTGTCGAACAGTTTATAGACGAAGATCAAGTTCACGACAGAGATGCCTTGATTGTGAAAATCGAAAATCATGATTACCTCACAGGTACATCTGATCAGGCAAATGGGAGAACTGTCTTTTGGTCTCTCGAAGGAGAAAAACCATTTGAAAACATTACAAAAGAAGAAAAGTCGGAAGATATCTCCGAAGAACTTGTTCTTTTGAATCCGAAGCAACACCAGTGCCATCTGTGCGAGTATGCCTCGAAAAACAAACAACTACTAAAAAGACACGTAGATTCAGTGCATCTAAACTTGAAGCAGCATAAATGCGACCTATGCGAGTATTCCGCAAATCAAAAGTCGCACCTCGAAACACACATACATTCGGCCCATCTGAATTCGAGGCAATACAAATGCGACTTATGCGACTTTGCCTCGAACACCAAGTTTTACCTCAAAACCCACGTAGATTGCATCCACCTGAATTTGAAGCAACACAAGTGTGATCTATGTGACTTTGCCTCGAACAGCAAATCGCATCTCAAGTTGCACGTAGCCTCGGTCCATTTGAACCTGAAGGAACATAAGTGTCATTTGTGTGATTTTGCCTCGAACCAAAAATCCAACCTCAAAACTCACGTAGATTCTGTCCATTTGAATTTGAAACCTCACAAGTGTCATTTTTGTGATTTCGCAGCGAAACACAAGTTCGGTCTGAAAACGCACGTGGATTCTGTTCATTTGAACACGAGGCGACACAAATGTGACTCGTGCGAGTTTGCCTCGAATAAGAAATCGTCGCTCAAAACCCACATAGAGTCGGTTCATTTGAACTTGAGGCAGCATAAGTGCGATTCGTGTGAGTATGCTTGTTACCGAAAATCAGATTTGAAAATTCATGTAGATTCGGTCCATTTGAAGTTCAAGGAGCACAAGTGTCATTTGTGCGAATATGCCTCGAATAAGAAATCGTCGCTGAAGGAACACATAGACTCTGTCCATTTGAATTTGAAGAAACATAAGTGCCATGTGTGTGGTTTGGCCATGAGTCTCAAATCTAATTTGAGAAGACATGTGAATTTAGTTCATTCCGATCAGAAGTAAAGTGACATTTATAATGATATTACGAAATTTGAATTTGAGGCAACAAAAGTGCCATCTGTGCGAGTATGCCTCGAAAAACAAACAACTACTGAAAAGACACGTAGATTCAGTGCATCTGAACTTGAAGCAGCATAAATGCGTCCTATGCAAGTATTCCGCAAATCAAAAGTCGCACCTGGAAACACACATACATTCGGCCCATCTCAATTCGAGCAATACAAATGTGACTTATTCGATTTTGCCTCGAACACCAAGTTTTACCTCAAAACCCACATGGATTGCGTTCACCTGAATTTGAAGCAACACAAGTGTGATTTATGTGACTTTGCCACGAACAGAAAATGGCATCTCAAGTTGCATGAAGCCTCTGTTCATTTGAACCTGAAGGAAGATAAGTGTCATTTGTGTGATTTTGCCTCGAACCAAAAATCCAACCTCAAAACTCACGTAGATTCTGTCCATTTGAATTTGAAACCTCACAAGTGTCATTTTTGTGATTTCGCTGCGAAACACAAGTTCGGTCTGAAAACGCACGTGGATTCTGTTCATTCGAACACGAGGCGACACAAATGTGACTCATGCGAGTTTGCCTCGAATAAGAAATCGTCGCTCAAAACCCACGTAGAGTCGGTTCATTTGAACTTGAGGCAGCATAAGTGCGATTCGTGTGAGTATGCTTGTTACCGAAAATCAGATTTGAAAATACATGTAGATTCGGTCCATTTGAAGTTCAAGGAGCACAAGTGTCATTTGTGCGAATATGCCTCGAATAAGAAATCGTCGCTGAAAGAACACGTAGACTCTGTCCATTTGAATTTGAAGAAACATAAGTGTCATGTGTGTGGTTTGGCATGAGTCTCAAATCTAATTTGAGAAGACATGTGAATTTAGTTCATTCCGATCAGAAGTAAAGTGACATTTATAATGATATTACGAAATTTGAATTTGAGGCAACACAAGTGCCATCTGTGCGAGTATGCTTTGAAAAACAAACAACTACTGAAAAGACACGTAGATTCAGTGCATCTAAACTTGAAGCAGCATAAATGCGACCTATGCGAGTATTCCGCAAATCAAAAGTCGCACCTGGAAACACACATACATTCGGCCCATCTCAATTCGAGCAATACAAATGTGACTTATTCGATTTTGCCTCGAACACCAAGTTTTTCTCAACACCCATGTAGATTGTGTTCACCTGAATTTGAAGCAACACGTGTGTGATTTATGTGACTTTGCCTCGAACAGCAAATCGCATCTCAACTTGCACGTAGCCTCGGTCCATTTGAACCTGAAGGAACATAAGTGTCATTTGTGTGATTTTGCCTCGAACCAAAAATCCAACCTCAAAACTCACGTAGATTCTGTCCATTTGAATTTGAAACCTCACAAGTGTCATTTTTGTGATTTCGCTGCGAAACACAAGTTCGGTCTGAAAACGCACGTGGATTCTGTTCATTTGAACACGAGGCGACACAAATGTGACTCGTGCGAGTTTGCCTCGAATAAGAAATCGTCGCTCAAAACCCACGTAGAGTCTGTCCATTTGAACTTGAGGCAGCATAAGTGCGATTCGTGTGAGTATGCTTGTTACAGAAAATCAGATTTGAAAATTCATGTAGATTCGGTCCATTTGAAGTTCAAGGAGCACAAGTGTCATTTGTGCAAATATGCCTCGAATAAGAAATCGTCGCTGAAGGAACACATAGACTCTGTCCATTTGAATTTGAAGAAACATAAGTGCCATGTGTGTGGTTTGGCCATGAGTCTCAAATCTAATTTGAGACGACATGTGAATTTAGTTCATTCCGATCAGAAGTAAAGTGATATTTATAACGATATGCTTGTTGTTGTAAATCTCATTGAGTTGAAAGTTGTAGATACCTTGGATTAATGGTAGATTATAGATCAAGTTGGAACTTATACATTGACCATTATACTGAATAAAACAAAGTATCTTGTTTCATATTCTTTAAGTTGGCCAACCATATGAATTAAGGCACAAATATACAGGATTATTCACTAATATGGCTCTATAGAATATTTATAGGAAAGACACAAGATTCAGGATTGAAATTCAAAAGATGAGCTTCAAATAAGAAGACGACTTCTTGTTTTTTTTTTTTGAAGGTTCTAGGCAAAGACCTTTTATCCTATGATAAGTCTATGGTTCTAGGACTTCCGATTTTTCCGGAAGTGACATCAACTTTCGTTTTTCATTGCATGAATAGATTCTCAATAGAATTCTGAGTATTTTTGATTCCAAAAGTTTGAATTTTCCCGAGAAAATTCTCTTTAAATGAGGGAATACGAGAAAAAAAATCTCAAAATTGAACTGTGTTGAGATACATACAACTTCGAGGTTTTTTCATTAAAAATTCTCATTTTTGAGAATCTCCGAGAAGATAATAGTCTTGGACGTATGCTCCTATTATTTTTAGACGAAGATTTCGAAAAAATGAGGTTGCAATTTGAATAGAGCGATTTTTTGATGTTTCGTCACTTCTAACTTTGACAAAGAATTTGTGACCTAATGTATCATTTTCTGAAAATCACGCTATCGGAAAAGAAGCATCAGCCTTTCTTCTCGGAGATTCCCAAAAATGAGAATTTCTAATGAAAAAACCTCGAAGTTGCCTGTATTTCAACAGAGTTCAATTTTGAAATTTCTTTTTCGCGTTTCCTCATTCAAAGGGAATTTTCTAGGGAAAATTCAAACTTTTGGAATCAAAAAGACGCAGAATTCAATCGAGAATCTATTTATTCAATTAAAAATGGGTCTTTCCTTTCGAAAAACATTCTTCTATAGAGCCATATTCGTGAATAACCCTGTATAATTCACATTAATTCATTTTAAACTTTTTTTGTTCACAATTGACCTTATATTGGAACTTTTTAAGCTTATATCTTGTCCTACCTTGTATGTAATAATAAAAATGACTCTATTTTCACAATAAAAGTTTCAAAAATGAATTGTTTCATTATTTAACCTTGTGAAAAAACGCGAAATGTATTTTGAAATTAATTTTCTGGATTTGTAATGAAGATAATATCTCCAAATTAAAATTATTGTTGATCTAATTTCATTTTACTGATAGAGATTGAGATATTTCGGTAAATAAATGTAATTCATTCAAAACTTATCGTTGTGATGAAGGTATTTCGAAAGAATGACATCCTAAAAATTGTCCTCTTTGTAGAAATTGTAAGAAGTATCTATCTTCAACTAGCTGGCCCGGCGAACTTTGTTTCGCCTCAGAGATTCATAAAGTTGTATCAACAAAAGTGGTACTTATTCAAGTAGAAGGTAAATAAGACAAAATTAAAGTACAAAATATACAAGAAATTTAATTACATTGAAATAGGTAGGTATGTACATTGTTATTTACATGAATAGGCTTCACTTTATTTAAGCGGTATCTTATTATTATTTAAAAATTGTCTCATTGTGGTGTGATAACACATGGACTTAGATGCGTTAATATTATTATTAAATCAAATTTTTCATTGTTTTAATGTATTTTATGTTAACCCCACCGTAGAAAAATCCAACAAAAAAACTTTCATAACAAACAGTTCATCCAATCTTGAGTTATAAATGGTGTAACCAACAATATGGCCGACTGAGTTTTATATATTTAGATTAGAATTCCAAGGCTAAGACGTTTTGGCAACTCAAAATACACAGTTTAAATTGCAGTGACATCTAGTGGCGTTGCAGAGAAATTAAAATCAGATATAATACCTACACGAAAACGCTATCAACCATAGCGACAGCGACATCTACTGGCGTTATTCGCAAGAAGGAAAAATTATTTCCTACTTTTTTTCCATTTCATCAAAATTTTCATTGTTTTAATGTTAACCCCACTGTAGAAGTATCCAACAAAAAAACTTTCATAACAAACGGTTCATAAACTTGAGTTATAAAAATGGTGTAACCAACAATATGGCCGACTGAGATTTATATTTTAAGATATACAGATCGGAAAAACCGAATTGGAAACATCACAGTTTCTATAGTAAATTCGAACAGTGGCAGAATCAAAACCTAAGAGGGAAGTGATATCGAATAAATGGCTGGGCCGACAGATTCGGTTGGGTAGGGATGTAGAGCACAATGTATGGTACGCGAAGTGTCGAATCGAATCAGTAACACTCCAACGCGGTTTGGGTGATTTTATATCTGTTGTAAATGAATACGTCAATTCTATTCCACTCTGACGCGAGGAATTTATTTGCTTCGATGAATGACACGAATAATTTCCCGTGGAAATTAGTATTTAGCTTCTTTTTCGCCAAAACTGGTTTGAAAATAAAATGAATTCTAGGAAAAATGATTGAAAAACAAAAATACATTCTACGAGAAGAAATTAAAATACAAAAACTAATTCTATAAAAATAAAAAAAAACAAAAACAACTTCTAAAACATGCTAATTTGAAGATCGACAAATTCAAATTAAATGTTCAAATAATCCACCTTGTTGTGCCAAACAGTAGCCAAATCTATTATAAAGAGATAATCTCATATCTCTGAGAAGATTGGGCATACTTGCTATTTTGGCATAAAGTTGGAGAGCCGAACGTGAAGATATCTCCAAAGGCAAGAATAAAAGAAGTTATTGTCTCCGCAATAGATTGACCACCGAAGTAACATTTTATGATTTGAATTTTCTCTTTAACCGTTGAATTCTTTATTTACATGAATCTAATTTATTTTCAAACTGTCTCGCTATCATATCTGACATTTTGATGTGACCAATGTGCATTGCAATTCGCGGCAGCCGAGACTTGCCATTCCAACAGTCCAGTCCTTTATTTGTTATCGAATCGCAATGAGATTTCAATTCTTCCACTGTTCTACTAGACTTGGAGGTCATTCGAATTTAACATTTACATTCCTATGTTTCCATAAGGATTTTCTTTATCTGTAAAATAAACACATACGGGATGAGGAGAATCCTCAATGAAAACCACACACTATTTATTTTTATAAACATCAACATTTAATAGAAAACTATAAATTGTTGCTTTTAAATTTTTGTTACAAAAGTGAAATTAATTATAATTTCAGATGAAAAGAGAATGTTGTATGTGATTTTTAAAATCAGTTTTAATTTTTGAAGTCTATTGACACAAACAACATCAGGGTTGATCTGAATTTGAATGAAACGACATCATATGACTTTTGGGGCTAAATTCCAAGCAAAATTACACAAATGGCACTTGTGTCACTTCTGTTACGAATGAACTGAGACAATATGTTTTTTCAGTTTACTCTTGTAATTGCAAGCAAACTCGCATAAGTGACACTTGTTCTGTTTTAAATTTAAATGAACTGAATTGATGTGTGCTTTGAGATTATTCTTTTCATTCGAAGCATATTCACACAAATGGCATTTGTGTCGTTTTATGTTCAAATGAACTGAATCTATGTGGTTTTTCAGATATATCTTCTTATTAGCAGCATACTCACACAAATGGCATTTGTGTCGTTTTATGTTTAAATGAATTGAGTCTATGTGGTTTTTCAGACTTTTCTTCTCATTAGTAGCAAAATCACATAAGTGACACTTGTGTTGTTTCAAGTTTAAATGAACTGCATCTATGTGCTTTTTCAGACTTTTCTTCTCATTAGTAGCAAAATCACATAAGTGACACTTGTTTCGTTTTACGTTTAAATGAACAGAATCTATATGTGTTTTGAGATTGTTCTTTTGATTAGCAGCGAAATCACACAAATGACACTTGTGTCGTTTCAAGTTTAAATGAACTCCATCTATGTGGTCCTTCAGATATATCTTCTGATTAGAAGAAAAATCACATAAGTGACACTTGTGTCGATTCAAATTCAAATGAATAGCATCGATATGCTTTTTGACTTGATCTTTACTATTGGCAGCAAAATTACATAAATGACATTTGTGTCGTTTCAAGTTTAAATGAACTGAATCTATGTGTTTTTTCAGATGTGTTTTCTGATTAGCAGCAAAATCACATAAGTGACACTTGTGTTCTCTCAAATTTAAATGAACCGAATCTATATGTCTTTTCAGACTCTTCTTCTGTTTTGATGCAAAATCACATAAGTGACATTCATGTCTCTTCGAATTTGAATGAATGAATTTAACATGTTTTTTGAGATCGTATTTGTTCTCAAAGACAAATTGGCAAATATCACACCTATGTTGCTGTGAATTTACTTCAATTGTTCTAGGATTTTCATCCGCGATAGAAAAAGAATCTTTTTTCTCATCAATTTCATTGAGGCCATTGAGGTTATCTTCAACTTTTAATATGAATTTGGCTCTGTCGTAAACTCGATTCCCATCAATGAACTGTTCAGCAATATCGACATCTTCTTCTTTGACCATGTTAGTTTCACAATTTTCTTCATCGCCAGAAACTTGAGCCCTGCAAAAAACTTCCTTTAATACCTTCGATATGCTGATCAAAGAACCAACAAGGATAACTCAACATTCAGCTAGTTGTCTTGATAATTTTTTCACTGATTTTAAAAATGGTACGCAGGTAGTGTTATTCCATACCAGGAACAGTTTTTATAAAAAGTTAGATTAATAAGTTCATTAAGCTTATTTTCCCAGTTTTAATTTACCAAGTGATAGAACTTTTTTGGTCTATCTAGTTAAGTAGAAGAGGAGTGTCTCTCTCAAAAATGAGACAAATGTCACAACGTAAGTTTCCTGTGTTGTTCCCAGTACTACTTAAAAAAGGATCAATCGTATGATTATCAATATTGCTCCCAGATAGTTTTGTAGGCCTATCTTTAATTTAAATGACCTTTTGACCCTTGCATCAACTTTTATTTTCAAATGCTTAATGTATGTGAAGGAAAATGATAGCAAATTAAATTATCACAGCATGATTATAATACTAGAAATAGGGAAACACTGTCATTTCCCAGACATAAAATAGCACAATTGGAGCTTCCATCCACTTATCGATGTATCAGGTTGTATAATCATTTACCTCCTTATTTTAAATCTAAAAATGCGAATAGATATAAGAAATCAGTCAAGGCAATGCTTCTTAGAAAATATTATTATACTGTGAATGATTATTAGGACATTTAGGTGATACATTTAAAGGTGTATTATTATTATTATTTTTAATAAAAGACAGCAACATATTCTTTTCAGTATTGATTGTGTCGATTCGTGGAATGAAAAAACCAGAAAAAATAGTACTCACCGATCACTGATAGAGGCTTCTCCTTCTACTTCTTTTCGGTGTCCGACACTTTCCATTGTGTTATTTGTAATCCATTCATTTTCATAAATACAATCGATTGAAAATTTAATTTCGTCACACAAGGTTTACAATACCTAGGCTTGATACGTCGATCTTTTAAACCACACTTTACACCAGATTCTGTCTTAGAATATTTCTGCAATGTAGTTTCATAAGGATAGCTGTCTATTATCAAAATCTTGTAGCTAAGAAAATTGTTATTTCGGACAAGAAAATCATAAAATTGCGGAAAAGTGCATGCTCACAAATGACAACTAGTTTCGCCAACATAATTCGTGATTACTACCAACATATTCGCTTAAAGTCTCAAAGAACCCTACGACGCTCACAATCATAGGCGATGGAAAATAAGCTCCACGCACCCTGGTGACAATCTCAGTAACTACAAATGTTGACATAGTTCTTGTTCTCGTGCTTTGTATTTGTGCGATTAATGTGAATATTTATGTTTTGAAATCATTCAAGAAAGTATGAATCGTTCGAATCCCTATTGTGCAGTTCTTCAGTGTTCTTCCTGAGAAAAGAAAAGAATGAATATCAATTTCCATGCTTTCCCTCAAGCTGGTGATAAATATCGTGTTTAGGTAGAAGGTGAAATTGGGGAGTAATGTGTTGATGGATCGACAAAAAGCTTGGAACTTAAACACAAAATGGGTAAACCAATTAATCGAAATATAAAAGTATGTTTCCTGCATTATAGGGATGACGATAATTTTTATCGTGGTACTCACGGATCACAAGAAATTTCTGGGTAGATTTATAGGGATATTCTAATCGTTTACAGATTCCAGTTCCAAACAAAAAAAGTTTCATGAATAGTTTAAGGCTTTCACGACCGGATATACTGGTATGAAAAGAATCTTCCGGGCTTGTTGGCCGTGGTCCATTAGGAATAATTTCACCTAACGTTTCGCCTACAACTTCGGTAGGCATCTTCAGAGGATTCTAGGTCTAAGGTTGTACCTCGAACGCTGAATTTCTGACACAGTGTCAGAAATTCATGTGATCATTTCTGATCATATGGCAATACTCTTTACTCTACTCTCGGAGTAAGTTTGTGAACGCTGCCCATGTATCTCCGACATACGATTTTGACAGATAATCTAAATTTGAAACGTAAGTCGTAGATGACTCTTTATTTAGCCATATTTTAGGTACGTTCGATTCGAACGCTCCTTTCACTCCTTTAACTCTTTTCGTGACGTATGCGTTCGCGATTGGATTCTGGAGTAAAAAGAGCGTCGAACACTACGTTCGTTTTTGATAGCGTGGGGTACGTAGAGAGTGAAAGGAGCTCGCTCCTAAAGCCCCACCTCGTGGAGCCCGTGTACCCGGGGCAGAGCCTGGGGTGCGCCGCCCTCACTCCACTCTATGCCTGACAGTTGTAATTTTATGAGTACATTCAATGAACATGATCTCCAGAATGAAAATGCAAGTTATCATTTTCGACAAATTCACAACTTTTTCAGATTTGTTCGATCACCATGAAACGTTCAGGGGTGTGACAAAAATTTGAATGATTGAATTATGTTCATGTGTTTATGCATATCGAATTAATGTAAAAAAAATCAGAAATAGGCCTACAGGGTGGTCATTTTCACATCAGCAGTCAAAATTGATTTTTCTGAGTACGCCACTGGAAATATGATAGTCTGAATACTTAATCCAATAGATGCTGATAAGAGTTCCAAGTACTGAAAAAATCATTAATTTCTGTTTTATGGTACCAGAAATATAGTCGATTGAAATTTCGGTCAGAACGAATAAAACATCCTGTATATTGGCCAGGAAAGATAGGAGACTTTATAAGTGGCCATTTTATGATACTGATGGTAGAAGTATGTGAAATTCCTCGTGAGACACCCTGTATATTCGAAGAAATAATCGTATCAAAACCAATCTAATTTTATCAACTAACTACTTATCTATCTAACTCTATTAATCCTCCCTACTCCTATCTAAACCTACCTACCTATCTATTTTTATCAATAATCCTACTCCTATCTAAACCTACCTGTTTATCTAATTTTATTATTATTCATTCCTTATTTTGAAAAATATACAACTTATAGAAAAATATATACACAGGTCCCCTGTGGGGTACTTATCCACACTATTAATAAGGGTGAAGTTATCCCTCGGTGTTCCTTTGATTGGAACTCGAATGATGACGAAACTTTCAACATGTATTGAATCCACCAGTGTTAGAGGAATGAGTAGAAATAAAAAATACAAAATACAAAAACCCTAAAAAGCATATAAAACGATTAGAATACTCTTTCTGGAACACGGAAATTATATCCTCCCTTGATGGTGCGTAGGGTTGATGCTGGGTAACAGTAATTCTAATAATAAATTCCTCGATTCTCAAGATTAGCCAGAGATCCAACAAAATATATAGATACTCTCTGCTTCAGATATATTGAGAACTAGCTGACCCAGCAGACTTCGTACTGCCTCAAAAAAAGCAACTTCAATATTATAATTAACTATTACGGTATAATACCTTGAAAGTGGACATAAAATTGTCCTGTACAGTATGTGTTGCGCCAAACGTTGTCGTCTGGAAACAGCTTTCGAATGTTGGCCAAGAACATCATTCGAATTGCGAACGTTCCGAAGATAGATCGTACGAATAGTGCTCTGTGAAATCTGAATTTTAACTTTTGAATTGACTAGACATTTTGTGGATGATGTGGTCAGCGGATGTGTTGTAGGGTGAGAGAGACTCTTAACTTCACTTTCGTTATTTTTCGCGGGAGAATTTTTTATATTCTTTGTTGTTTATTTGGTTATTTCACTGGGTTTGTATGCTTCATGCGAAAGCGATTGTTTATATCGGTGCTGTAACATATGATCTTTCGTGTGGTACCAAACGGGTTTGCCGGTAGTTGAATTACAGTGAAGGATCGTCGGTTTCGACTGTCTCGTTTTAGTTTTCAGTAGCCCACTGGCAGGCGTTGGGAGCAGTGGTTCGCTGTTTTATGCTAAACGGTGCGTCTGTGTTGCCACCGTATTTCGAACATATTTCCTTAATTTCTTCTCGCCCACTCCTTTTCATTCCCTTTTCTTTTCCGTGGCCTTCCCAATCTGTGCGTTAAGTCTTCCTTATAGGTCCAAGGAAGTGAAGAGTCCATTGTTATCCCTGACCCTATATTTCTGATTAGATTAGTCATGCCGTCTTGTCAATTCTGCGTTAAGCAAATTTCTGGCTCTCAGCCGTCTATATCTTGCTCGAGATGTGCTCGTTTTTTTCATGCTTCCTGTGTAAATTTATCAGAAAAAGAGTTATCCGTTCTAAAGAGCACCCAAAACTGCAGATGGGAGTGTGATGTCTGTTCTTCTGGGGAACGCTCGATGCGCAGTCGGTCGAATAGCTCCTCCATCTCAGCTACTGTACCGGCCCCTATCTCTGCTTCTTCCAATGAACCTGTAACTTTGGAACATTTCAAGTTACTTATGAATCGGATGCAACACCTAATTCTCAGCGTGGAACGTGTTGAAAAACGACAGGACGACTTAATTTCCCAACTTGCAGCGTGCACGTCTACGTTGAATGACCATTCCAAGATCCTTTCTGAGCATCAGAGTTCGTTGGAGAAGTGCTCAGAGAACATCGAGGATATCAATCGTTCCCAGGCGGCCGTGAAGGAGGACTTGGCTGGTATTTCTGAGAGGGTTTGCACCCTTGAGAACAATTTGAGTTCAGCATCCACCTCCAGTACTGATTTTCCTGAAGTTCTTGAACGCTTCAAGAAGTCGCATAATGTAATTTTGGTCAATGTACCAGAGAATGGGGATACTTCCCGCGATATGGAGGTTGCTGGGGAAATAGTGGATCATATTCATAGGTCATCTAGCTCTCACTTGAAAAGTGTTGAACGTCTGAAAGCCAAAGATGCCTCACGACCCCGTTGGATGAGAGTAACATTTTCCAGCCCTGATGCTGCTCTCAGAATCTTGAGAAATAAGCTTTCGCTGCGTGGACATAGAAAGTACAAGAGTATAACCGTGCAGGATGACAGGACGAAGCTGCAGATGGGTGAGCTCTCTTCTTTGCGAAGCGAACTGAAATCGAGGCAGTCGAGGGGAGAAACTAATCTCACTATAAAGTATATCAGAGGCTCCCCTAAAATCGTGACCACCTCTGTGGATAACCTGTCTACACCTCCAAAAAACTAACAGATCTTACGTCATGGCCGCTGTTGTACACAAATATTCAATCTCTCGGCTCTAAATTCTCGGAACTCCTGTCACTTGTCCAACTACATCGCCCTCATATCATTATGTTAACTGAAACTTGGCTTAAACCTTCCATCAACGACAATTTTTACAATATACCGTCTTACACCCTTATCCGTTCCGACAATGAGGAAGTGATTGGATATCGTGGAGTCTGCATGTATGTCAGCGATCATATCGTTGAAAATTTTTCTATTCAAGTCACGACTAGGGATTGGTCTGGAATTGATAACCTCTTTGTGGACATCTCAAACGATGGCATATCATTGACCTTGGGCTGTATATATAGGCCACGGCCCTGTATATCCGACCAAGAACTCTGCGATTTTTTACGTGAACTCTCGTCTACAAAGAATAATATTTTCATTGCCGGGGATTTCAATTGTCGTGATGTCTGTTGGCCTCTTATCCACACTCCTCCGACCACTTCACCATCGTACCCGTATGTGAAGTTACTTATGGAAACTGGACTGCAGCAGCTTGTTCTTGAACCAACTAGATTCAGAGACGGCCAGACTCCTTCTCTCCTGGACTGGTTGATAACTTCTGATCCCAGGCTAGTTTCTGAGGTGAAATATCTTCCGCCGCTTGGGAAATCCGACCATGTTGTCCTATTCACAACTATACAGATGTGTTCCACTCGCAATTCGGCTAAAATTGACCGTAGGGTAACCAGAATTGATTTTGATGCGGCAACTTCCGAACTTCTCACTAAGAACTGGAGGGGACTCCTCGACCGTTGTGATAGTGTCGATGATATGTGGAACTGCTTCTTGAACATTATGAGGGAGACGCTCTCTAGGTTCACTCAGTTGATAATTGTCAGACATAACCCTCTGAAACCGTGGATAAGCCAGGAAATTCTGAGAATGGTCAGATGCAAAAAATCTTTGTGGCAGAGATATCTTCGTAGTAGATCTAATTCTGACTTTCGTAACCATCGGTCTTTCTCCAATTTTCTTTCTTCCACAATTAAAAATGCGAAAAACAAGTATGAATCACAACTAGCCTCCAGCAAAAATAAGAAGAAGTTTTTCAAGTATGTGAGGACTACAATGAACTCGAAGGTGACTCTTCCCCGGGTCAGAGGATCCACAGGTGAGATATCTGAAAGTCTTCAGGAGTCCGCGAATACTCTGGCTGCAGCCTTCGCCGACGTATACAGCTCTGAGCCTGATGGCCTGGTACCGGAGGTTATGGTGCCGGGGGTGGAGATGGGGTTGAATGAGGTGGCACTGGATGAGGAATTGGTGCTCGGGTGTTTATTGGGTCTTAGGGCTTCGTCCTCTCCTGGTCTGGATGGCCTCACGCCTTTTACCCTGAGGAAGTGTGCGCCTGCCATCGCTCTTCCCTTAACCCTCATATTCAGGAAGTCTTTGAGCACTTCCGTCCTTCCGAATGATTGGTTGAGGGCTTCCGTAACACCAATCTACAAGAAGGGAGATAAGTTATCACCTGAAAACTATCGCCCAATTAGCCTCACTTCAGCCGTGTCTAAGGTCTTGGAAAAAATAATTTGTGAACAGCTTGTCCAGTTTGCATTGGCAAACAATATTATTCCACCTCAACAGCACGGATTTGTTCCCGGTCGATCCACAATGACGAACCTATTAACTTGTATGAACGATTGGACAAAATGCTTGGACCGTAACATTCCTGTGGACATATTGTATTTGGACTTCTCCAAAGCATTTGACCGTGTACCGCATCGCCGTCTCCTGAAGAAGCTACATCACTTGGGTGTACGAGGTTCTCTACTATCATGGATCAGGGCCTTTCTCACCAATAGGACTTTTCGTGTGAGAGTGGGAAGCTTCCACTCCTCCGTCGAGATACTTTCTTCCAGTGGGGTACCGCAGGGATCAGTTTTAGGTCCTATTCTCTTTCTTTTATATACTTCTGACCTTCCACGGGTGTTGAAGTCTTCGTGTGCGATGTTTGCTGACGATTTGAAATTATACAATACCGCATTGAAATCGGGGGTCCTGCAAGACGACTTGAAAGCTTTGAGTGAATGGTGTCGTGAATGGTTGTTGCCACTGAACATCGGCAAATGCAACATCATGCATCTCGGAAGAAATAATCCAAGGTCAGCATATGAGATCGACGGTCATCACATTGCCCCTGTAGACCACTATAGTGACCTGGGAGTCATAATAGAGCCTAATTTGACTTGGTCCCGTCATGTTGCTTCAATAACAGCTAGAGCCAGGCAGTTGACTTATATGATCCAGAGATCTTTCAGGGGTTGCAGTTTGTCAACATGTAAGCTACTATACTGCAGTTACGTACGCCCTCTGATGGAATACGCGGGACCAGTTTGGTGTCCGTCCCTTGTGGGTGACCAGCATCTCCTGGAGTCTGTGCAACGTTGGAATACTAGGCTTCCATTTGGGCTCATAAGACCAGACTATCCAACTCGGTTGAAGATGATGGACCTTCAATCTTTTAAGGATCGCCGCAACAGGGGCGACCTTATTGTCACTTACCGGGCTCTGCATGGATTTTTTGGAGTGGAATTGGATCACCTTTACAGAAGATGTACCACACAACTGCGTGGTCATGACTATAAACTCGGGAAGGAGAATTTTAGAACTTCACAGCGCCAGAGCTTCCTGTCCAACAGAGTTTTTGATAGCTGGAATAGGCTACCACAGAGTGTAGTTAGTGCGAGTACGGTCAACGCTTTCAAAAACAGACTTGATCGGTTCATGTGTATCCGTGATCAAAACTAAACATTAGTTTGGTGATTGTGCCTCTGTGTGCCTGTTGGGATCTATTTTCATTGTTTTCACATATTTTTTTTATTCTTTGTTGATTTTTTCTTTGGAACATTGAGCATTTCGTTACTTTTTTTTGTATTGAGTTTATGGGTTATTTGCCCCTACTCTTATATGAACAATAATAATAATAATAATAATAACTGTTTAGAATCATTTACTATCCCAGAAACTAAAGAGCGAAAGGGATCTGGTGGTGGAACTAATTGTGGCAATTGGCAATTAGATAAGCTAGCTGGCCCGGCAAACATTGTTTTGCCTTAGAGATGAATAAAGTTGTTTTTTTTCAAAGGAAATATATTAGGTGAAATACCAAAAAAATACAAAAGTACGAAATATACAATAAATTTAATTGCAATGAAATAGCTCAATAGCTATCTCAGTTAATATTGGTAGTCACAAAAGTTCAATCGAGCAAATTTGCAATATACTTTATGAGCATTCAAATATCAGTACTAAGAATTGCATTAAGGCACCGTTAACCTAAAAATTCTATGTGAATTGTTGTTTTTCAAATGGCACACCCTGTATTTTATTTTTCTAATCGGTAGAGCTCTTTCTTCTGATTTCAAATATTTATACATACTTTATTGAGGTTTTTTTCGACAGTTTCTGAAAATTATTGTTTTTTTTTGTCTAAATCTAAGGCAGCTGTAGAATGCCACTCGAAAATGCTGGGATTTCTTTATATCGGAGTTCCATTCTATGGTCTCCTGATAGTCCCTTCTTAACATCATTGGGCACTTTTTTATGGGGATATTTGAAATATAAAATGCCTGTCCGCAAAATATTGAAGAAATTAAATTCAGAATAGAAGAAGAAATTGAGAACCTCAATATATTCCATAAATGTTGAGGAAAATGTTCAAAAACTTCAAATAAAAGATATCGACCCTGTCTAGAAATAAATAGGGGTCATTTGAATCCCTAATTGATTGATATATGACAGGTCTAATCAATTCCATAAACGAGATACAGGATGGTTCTTGTATTCACCAAAAATTTCAATTGCTAATAACTTTTGAACCAACCGGTATATTCAGTTGACACTTGGAACTTATCATAACCTTCCACAGGTCGATCGATTTACATTTAAATTCCTGAAAATTCCAGGTCCGTATTTGAAATATATGGGACTTTTTCCAAACTGAGATATATTGTATATTAGAATTTTGGGATTTGATTGAGATATTTGGAAATAGCAGAAAATTTGCTTCGAGGTTCGTAGATTTCATTTTCCCAAAGAAAGCTTCAGGGAAAGATTTAATTTAAATTTGTAATTCCACTAAATTCTCAGAAAAATCGTACATTTTGATCCAATTGAATTTTTGGTCCTACTATAATTGCACAAATGCATTTCATAATATTCTGAGGAATCATTTCAATGTATTTTCGGAGGAACATTATTGATTGAGAAAAATTTATTTTAAATCAACAACGATGAACACTCAACGTGATTTACAGAATGTTTTCGGAAGTAACACCGTTTTTCTCAATACTCTTACTTTTCCGCTTCGAAATATGCCCGATACTTTTTTGATCGTGCCTGGATTTTTACGTAATTTATTACAGGCGAATTCGATATCTCCTCACTTTTTTTTTCAGTTGAATATCCTAAATATCTCAAATAACTTCGAATGAAATGATCAACAGGATTGAAATCTGGTGATCTAGCGGACCAGGAATGCAGTCTACCTCTTCCTATCCAAAGATTATGAAGTGATGATCTCAAAAATATCTGAACATTACTCTGAAATGGGGTGGAGCTCCATCTTGCTGAAAATGCATTCCTGCAATGTATGTATTTTAGAGTTATACAGGAAGATGATTTTGAAGGAAATCTAAGTGATGATCACCCGTAAGCCGTCTTGGTAGGACGTGCGTTCTAATCAATCGATTTTTATAATCGCCCCTCTGTATGTTTTTTGAAAATTTGTATTCGGATATCGTATGTCTGACCGCATGCGGATTCTCTTCAGCCCATTCATGCAAATTCCTCATATTGAAGATACCAGTCAAAATTTATTTTGTAGAAATTGTCGTTATCTACTTGAAAGAACCCTTGAGGGATACAATACGTACAATTAAATTTCTCCCAATCAAAACCTTTTTTTTCAAAATCTAATAGAATATTGAAAAATGCAGATATTTTATCAGTTAGAGATGAATTTTTTGCAATTTGATTGCAATGGACAAGTTTTCCACAGAGTTATTGGAATTCCAACATTCAATTGGATCTTTAACTGAAGTTTCCTTTGAGCAAAATCACGTGTAGCACAATGAAATCTATTGAACCCCACAGAAATATTCTCTGCTTTTCAAATATCTCAAACAAATTCCAAATTTTTAATATATAGGGTGTTGAATCTCAGCTTGGAGGAAGTCCCGAATTTTTCAAATACGGACCTGGAATTTTTCAGGAATTTAAATATGTATTGATCGACCTGTGGAAGGTAACCATACGTTCAAAGTATCAACCGAATATACCGGTTGGTTCAAAAGTTATTAGCCATTGAAATTTTTGGTGATTACATGAATAACCCTGTATCTCGGTTATTGATTTGATTAGACCTAACATATATGGGTTTTTTGGACTCGCCTAGAGTAGTTCTAGCTCAGGTTACCGTATGTTAATTTACCAGTGAAACACCCTGTATATAAAAAGGTATTTAATATAGTTTTTCCTTAGAAATAGAAGTGATCGATCATCATTGATTTTCGATGATCATCGATGATTGACAATAATTACACATCGATGTTTTAAAATTGATTTTGCACTATTTATAACATCGTCACATCGATTTCTCGATTTTAATAATTTCTTCAAATGAGCACAAAACACCAATGTTATCAACTAATAATACATAAATAATTAATTAATATTTCGATAAACATCGGTTATCTATGTCAATATCGGCTTGTAAAAGTCTAAATGCAAAACCAGACATTTGATGGATGAGCTGTTCCGAGCAAAACGAGAAATACTTGACAGAATCCTAGTTTTGAATTGAAAAACATTTCTGGGACTGGGAAAGGAAGCTGTACCTTCACAAAACCTACCAAAAAAAAGCAGTCCAAGTCAAGACATTTTAATTTGAAACTTGTACAAGCTATCGTATGAAATGTGAGCAAACAGCACAGAGAGAAGTTTTGTGAATTTGTACCAGAGTAGCAGCATTTATCAGATATAAAATATTTAGATAATATTGTTTATAATGCAATAAAACTAGGGACGTTTTGAGTTTAAGTGATTCTCTCGATTGTTGCAAAATTGAACTAATGTTCAGCAACGATCGAATCTATATGTGAAATTTCAACAAAATCCCAAAAATTGGCAATTTTAGACAATATAATATACATATATTTATACATTGAATAATAATATTAAAAATAGCTTGAAAGTATTGTTGTTCATTTAGCGTCGTAATACAAGGAAAAAGGCACAATAAATAAATAGATAAGATGAATTATTTTATTTTATATATTACTGCAGCCTTAAACACAAGTGTGATGCAATAAATGAATAATACATGAAAATCTAGTGAGTAATGAAATTTTCAACCCGATGCATACATTCCTTTCTCTGGATGATATGCATTTTTATTCAAAATTAATCTCTATGTAGATAATATAATATACTAATTTCTCTATAAAGATTTTTTCCCTTCCTAAAGGGAAAAAAAATTGAGTCTTTTATCAAATGAAAAAATTGTTCATACTGTTGTCCAATTATATTTCAATCATGAATATTTTCATGATCTGTTAGGTCTGAAACTATTTCAACATTCTCTTGCTTTTCATAAAAATATGGATAATGACTAATGTGTTGTGTGTTTGTACATTTCTTTGTTATTGAAAGCAAAAAGAAAAACACGGAGACAAAACTAAACAACAAATTTTACCTTCACAATTAGCAGAATTGACAAGATATTTTGTATTAAGTACATCCTAGTACAGTACAGTAGCAGAGCTAAAATATGCTTGCAAATTCTAGACAATCTTGCTTTGTATGTGTATATAATCTTGTCAACCTCCACACCATCATTCATAAGAAATCGTTTAATAAATTTGATATGGTTGTCTTTGGTGAATTCCAATGTTTTGTTGTTCAGAATTAGAACGAACAGTGTTGGTTTATGATTCGAGGCATAGTCACATAATTGACATTGGTATTGCCTCAGATTTAAATGAACTGAGTCTATATGTGATTGGAGTGTCATCTTCTCATTCGAGGCATAAATGCATAAATGACATTTGTATTGCCTCAAATTAAAATGAACAGAATTTATATGTTTATCGAGACAGAATCTACGATAAGTGGAATGGTCGCACAAATGACATTTATGTTTCTTCAAATTCAAATGAATTCTGTCTATATGTGATTGGAGTATTGATTTCCGGTTCGAGGCATACTCACATGAATGACATTTGTATTTCCTCAAATTTAAATGGACAGAATCTATATGCCTTTTAATTTGTCCACTCCACGTTGTGATGAAGCACAAAAGTGACTCATGTTTTTTCTTATTTAAACAGGCAGAATCAATATGTTCCTCAAGATCAGTCTGAATCGCAGATACTCTGCTTAGAATTTGTGTCGACAGAAGGTATATGTTCATTGGGGTTGAACCTACAATTCGAGGAAAAATTGCACAAATGACAATTAAGTTGCCTCGAATTTAAATGAATTTTATCTGTATGTGATTGGAGAGTTGACTTGTTATTCAAGGCATACTCACACGAATGACATCTTATTCAAACTCGTAGAATTAACATGCACCTCAAGATGGTGTTAATGAATTGTGCTTATATGTGATTGGAGTGTTGGTTTATGATTCGAGGCATAGTCACATAATTGACATTGGTATTGCCTCTAATTCAAACGAATTATGTTTATATGTGATTGGAGTGTCATCTTCTCATTCGAGGCATAATTGCATGAATGACATTGGTATGGCCTCAAATTTGAATGAACAGAATTTATGTTTATCGAGACAGAATCTACGATAAGTGTAATAATCGCACAAATGACATTTATGTTTCTTCAAATTTAAATGAATGCCGTCTATATGTGATTGGAGTATTGAATTCCTGTTTGAGGCCTAATCACATCAATGACATTTGTATTGCCTCAAATTTATATGAACAGAATCTATATGTCTTTTAATTTGTCCACTCCATGTTGTGAAGAAGCTTACAAGTGACACTCATGTTTTTTCTTATTTAAACAGGTAGAATCAATATGTTTCTCGAGATCAGTCTGAATGGCAGATACTCCGCTTAAAATTTGTGTGGACAGAAGGTACATGTTTATTGGGGTCGAACCTACAATTCGAGGAAAAATTACACAAATGACAATTGTGTTGCCTCGAATTTAAATGCATTTTGTCTATATGTGATTGGAGAGTTGACTTGTCATTCGAGGCATACTCACACAAATGAAATCTTATTTAAACTCATCGAATCAGCATGCACCTCAAGATGGTGTTGATGAATTGTGCTTATATGTAATTGGAGTGTTGGTTTATGATTCGAGGCATAGTCACATAATTGACATTGGTATTGCCTCAAATTTAAATGAACTGAGTTTATATGTGATTGGAATGTCAACTTCTCATTCGAGGCATAATTGCATAAATGACATTTGTATTGCCTCAAATTCAAATGAACAGAATTTATATGTTTATCGAGACAGAATCTACGATAAGTGGAATGGTCGCACAAATGACATTTATGTTTCTTCAAATTTAAATGAATTCTGTCTATATGCGATTGGAGTAGTGATTTCCGGTTCGAGGCATACTCACATGAATGACATTTGTATTGCCTCGAATTTAAATGAACAGAATCTATATGTCTTTTAATATCTCCACTCCACGTAGTGACGAAGTCACACAAGTGACACTCATGTTTTTTCTTATTCAAACGGGCAGAATCAGCATGTCCCTTCAGATCAGTTTGTTGATTGGAAGCAGAATCGCTGTAATTGAGACTGTAGTATCAGGAAGTCCTATAAATTCACTGTGCAAAATAGTTTTAAAATCGGTGACAGGGCTATAACATTTATAATAACCGAACAGAATCTATATGTCTTTTAATTTCTCCACTCCACGTTGTGACAAAGTCACATAGGTGACACTCATGTTTTTTCTTATTTAAACAGGCAGAATCAATATGTTTCTCGAGATCAGTCTGAATGGCAGATACTCCGCTTAAAATTTGTGTGGACAGAAGGTACATGTTTATTGGGGTCGAACCTACAATTCGAGGAAAAATTACACAAATGACAATTGTGTTGCCTCGAATTTAAATGCATTTTGTCTATATGTGATTGGAGAGTTGACTTGTCATTCGAGGCATACTCACACAAATGAAATCTTATTTAAACTCATCGAATCAGCATGCACCTCAAGATGGTGTTGATGAATTGTGCTTATATGTAATTGGAGTGTTGGTTTATGATTCGAGGCATAGTCACATAATTGACATTGGTATTGCCTCAAATTTGAATGAACTGAGTTTATATGTGATTGGAATGTCAACTTCTCATTCGAGGCATAATTGCATAAATGACATTTGTATTGCCTCAAATTCAAATGAACAGAATTTATATGTTTATCGAGACAGAATCTACGATAAGTGGAATGGTCGCACAAATGACATTTATGTTTCTTCAAATTTAAATGAATTCTGTCTATATGCGATTGGAGTAGTGATTTCCGGTTCGAGGCATACTCACATGAATGACATTTGTATTGCCTCAAATTTAAATGAACAGAATCTATATGTCTTTTAATTTGCCGACTCCACGTTGTGACGAAATCACACAAGTGACACTCATGTTTGTTCTTATTTAAACGGGCAGAATCAATATGTTCCTCAAGATTAGTCTGAATCGCAGATACTCTGCTTAGAATTTGTGTGGACAGAAGGTATATGTTCATTGGGGTTAGATCTACAATTCGAGGAAAAATTACACAAATGACAATTAAGTTGCCTCGAATTTAAATGAATTTTGTCTGTATGTGATTGGAGAGTTGACTTGTTATTCGAGGCATACTCACACGAATGACATCTTATTCAAACTCATAGAATCAACATGTACCTCAAGATGGTGTTAATGAATTGTGCTAATATGTGATTGAAGTGTTGGTTTATGATTCGAGGCATAGTCACATAATTGACATTGGTATTGTCTCAAATTTAAATGAACTGAGTCTATATGTGATTGGAGTGTCATCTTCTCATTCGAGGCATAATTGCATAAATGACATTTGTATTGCCTCAAATTTAAATGAACAGAATTTATATGTTTATTGAGACAGAATCTACGATAAGTGGAATGATCGCACAGATGACATTTATGTTTCTTCAAATTTAAATGAATTCTGTCTATATGTGATTGGAGTATTGATTTCCGGCTCGAGGCATACTCACATGAATGACATTTGTACTGCCTCGAATTTAAATGAACAGAATCTATATGTCTTTTAATATCTCCACTCCAAGTTGTGACGAAGTCACACAAGTGACACTCATGTTTTTTCTTATTTAAACGAGCAGAATCAACATGTCCCTCAAGATCAGTCTTCAAGACACTCTACCTGGAATTTGTGTGGACAGAATGTATATGTTCATTGAGGTTAGACCTACAATTTGAGGAAAAATTACACAAATGACAATTGTGTTGCCTCGAATGCAAATGCATTTTGTATATATGTGATTGGAGTGTTGACTTGTCATTCGAGACACACTCACACAAATGAAATCTTATTTAAACTAATAGAATCAACATGTACCTCAAGATGGTGTTAATGAATTGTGCTTATATGTGATTGGAGTGTTGGTTTATGATTCGAGGCATAGTCACATAATTGACATTGGAATTGTCTCAAATTTAAATGAACTGAGTCTATATGTGATTGGAGTGTCATCTTCTCATTCGAGGCATAATTGCATAAATGACATTTGTATTGCCTCAAATTCAAATGAACTGAATTTATATGTTTATTGAGACAGAATCTACGATAAGTGGAATGGTCGCACAGATGACATTTATGTTTCTTCAAATTTAAATGAATTCTGTCTATATGTGATTGGAGTATTGATTTCCGATTCGAGGCATACTCACATGAATGACATTTGTACTGCCTCGAATTTAAATGAACAGAATCTATATGTCTTTTAATATCTCCACTCCACGTAGTGACGAAGTCACACAAATGACACTCATGTTTTTTCTTATTCAAACAGGCAGAATCAGCATGTCCCTTTAGATCAGTTTGTTGATTGGAAGCGGAATCGCATACACTTTGTTCAGAATTTGTGTGAATAGAATGTGCATGTTCATCGAGGTTGGACCTATAATTTTGTTGCCTCGAATTTGAATGCATTTTGTCTATATGTGATTGGAGAGTTGACTTGTCGTTCGAGGCATACTCACACGAATCACATTTGTATTGCCTCAAATTTGAATGAACCCAATCAATATGTTTTTTCAGATTTCCTCTCAATTTTGTAACAAAGTCACATAAATGACACTTATGTTTCTTCGTATTCAAAAGGGAAGAATCAACATGTACCTCAAGATCGGCTTGTTCATTCGAAGCGGATTCAGAGGTGATCTGCTTAGAATTTGAATGGGCAGAAGTTATATGCTTCCTGAGACTGAATCCATCATTTGTAGAATAAATACACATGTGACACTTCAGACGCTTTAACTTAAGATGAATTTGGTCTATGTGGTTTTTGAGTGATGCCTTTACATTCGAGGCATACTCACATAAATGACATTTGTATTGCCTCAACTTTAAATGAACAGAATTTATATGCGTTTTAAGATTAGATTTCTGCTTTGAGGCATAGTCGCATAAGTGACACTCATGTTTTTTCTTATTCAAACTCGTAGAATCAAGATTCGAAACAGAATCACATTCACTCTGCTCAGAATTCAGATGGGCAGAATTTATGTGATGATTGAGGCGGTTTCTATAATTCGTGGCATAATTACACCGATGACACTTCAGACGCCTCATATTCAAATGAATTGTGGTAATATGTAATTGGAGTGTTTGTTTCTTATTCGAGGCATACTCACATAAATGACATTTGTGTTGCCTCAAATTTAAATGAATTGTGTCGATATGTGATTGGAGTGCTTGTTTCTTATTTGTGGCATACTCGCATAAATGGCACTCGTATTGCCTCGAATTTAAATGAACTGAGTTTATATGCGATTGGAGTAGTGACTTCAGACATGAGGCATAGTCGCACAAATGACATTGGTGTTGCCTCAAATTTAAATGAACTGAGTTTATATGTGTTTGGAGTAGCGCTTTCTGATTCGAGGCATACTCACATAAATGACATTTGTATTGCCTCAAATTTAAATGAACAGAATTTATATGTGTTTTAAGATTTGATTTTTGCTTTGCGGCATAGTCACATAAGTGACACTTATATTTTTTCTCAGTTAAATTCGTAGAATCAACTTGTACCTCAAGATCGGCTTTTTCATTCAAAACAGAATCACAGACACTCTGTTTAGTTTTAGAATGAACATCACCGACATGTCCTTTGTCGTGAATTTTTTTATTTACAGTGAACCCACCGAGATAGCATTCTTGTTGGTTAGAATTCACATTCTCCTCTTGTCTAGCGTGTTTCAATGAATGTTCCCGATCTTCTGTATCTCTGGCTTCTTCATTTCCCCATATGGGGGGAGAGAGAGCAACTTTTTTTTCATCGAGCTGTTCCAACTGGCTTCCCTCTACTTTCATGAAGAATTCTTCTCTATCACAAACTCGATTTCCACAATTAAACTGTTCAACAATGTCGATATCTTCAATCTTGATTTCGTCGGTTTCACAATTATCCTCATCTTCGGAATTTAGTTTGCTGGAACAGAATGAAGATTCAGTAGGATAAGAAAAATTTGTCTCCAATAAACCATCTCAATTTCATTTAACATTCTGAACAATGAGAAAGGAAAAGAAAAATCCAAGTCATAACATCTCGTAATTCCTTCTTGAATTTATTTGAAGACGAATCATAGGTTTTATAAGCGTTACTCTACTTCAAGGCATTTTGAGTTTGGTAGGGACTTATAACATCTGCCACGATGAATTTTCATATAGTGATATAATGATACCCACCCATTATCTTTTTTCTCTATTATATTCGGTTCTTTGCCGGTACTGGGTCCAGTATTATCCATATTAAGGGGACTCTTGGCTTCGTACTTTGTGAATGAAGAAACAAAAAAGGAAAACGCACATGAATCAAGAAGAGATCACTAGTAAGCAAAGATTATAGAGTATATACTCTATAATCTTCGGTTAACTCTGAAGTTACACTCAAAAACACATGAATTGCCAGATTACCACAAATTTATACGTTGTTTTGCAATTCGTAATGTACGATTAGAATTTATCACAATGAAAAAGAAAACAATGAGTCATAGCAAAAAACAGAAAATTTCATTTTCTAACCCTAACAAACATAGACAGGTTAAAAGTGAAAGTGACACAGAGTATCTATGCGTAAGGGCGATTCAACTTCATTTCGAAACCACCTAGCGGCAAAAATTTCAAACTCTCGCTTGGTGTCGCTTAGTTCGAGATTGTACTGATTTCACAGTGATTGTTCATGTATTAACATTTTCTACAGTTGTTTGTGAGATTTGAAAACTTCAAAGCTCATTTTCCACTTCTCGTTGATTAATTTGTGTTCGAAAATGAGTGATATAGGAAACAATATGCCGAAAATCGGAGTTTATTGTTGTATTTATGGATGTAAACGTCGTGCTAACAAGGACCATGTTAGGGGCTGAAAAGAAATGCAGTTTCTACAAAAAAAAACTTCCTAAGGAATCTCATGAAACTACTACCATACAGAAAAGACCAATCATAATCAAATATGAGCTTGCACAGCCCATTGTAATAATTTTTATGTGCAATATGTTCTTTTCAATTAAAAGTATGTAATTCATTTCCTGTTGAAAACCAATTATGGATCAATGGGAGATCCAGAAACTGACAAAGAGCTCCCTATACAGGTGAAGAACTGAAATATTCTCATAGTCATTATATTAAAGTTATAATTTCAGGAAATAACCAGAACAACTGATGTACAGTTGGCTGCTGAAGCTGAATGTGCTTTGGCAAAATTTAAGTATGAAGATGTTGCAAGTTTATAGTTTGAAAATTCCGAAAATATGTGACAATATAATAAATGACAAAAACTCAAACAGCATAACAGGGATGAATTCTTTTCATATGCTAGACACAAGAAAGAAATTCTGCAGGAGTGAATAGTCAAGTCCAATTTTTTCAGATGATACGTTTTGAAAGTAGTTCTTTATAAGTATGTTCTGTCCAAATATCTTTTGTTTACTTTGTTCATAAATTTTACTTTATAGTGTCCAAATTATAATATACAGAGTGTGAACGGAGCTTATTGCAGTACATTGAAAAATAAGTTAAGTTTGATGATTGAACTCATAGAACAAAATTCATATTAGGGGAGATATAATCTACCAAAGTTGATGAAATAAAAATATACACTGCAGAACTTCTAAACGGCGAATGCCACCAGATTAAAATTTCGTGTGTAAATGTTCCTGAATTTATTTTTTCATCACACTTCTACATTTTTTACACTATCACCCCCAGAAAGCTTGGTACACATTTTTGACAGTTGAAAGAAATACATTATTACCGTAAAAGTGAATTTGTTTTGATATTTTTAATAGCAAACAGTTGATTTTCATTCATTTCTGCAATTTTATTCCTAGATCAGTTGTTTGAGTATGTTCCACTTCAAGTACATTACCTTGTCCCGTCTGATCGAACCTTTAATGATAATAACAATCTTTAATTCACATGATCATCTACAAAAATTGCGTCAAGACATACCTACAATCATATTCCTAAATTATTATTTGCAGAAATGAATCAAAATAATTTTCAAGTTTGTATGGTACAAATGTATCAAATATTCAAGTATTAAACCTATGAATTTTTTTAAGTCGCTGTGAGGGCGCTGTAAATACTTGTTTTCTAGGTTCGAAATTTAGCCACCAGCCTGAGTGGCACTAGGGGTTTTTTTGTGAATTTTTGAATGACAACAGAATATTTATATTATTTTGTGAAATAAATGAATAGATTTTCATTTTAAGAATGATTTAAAGGCTATTCAAGGTTGTGGCGTGTGTTAATGGATTTCTGATTGTACATTAAGTGTAGCGAATTCAGGAGTACAATTCGTTTTCACAACGAATAATGAAAAAAATGTATGCACAGATATTTAAATTACTTGGAAAAACAATTATTTTGGTCAAATGAATATGTTTTACACGTGAAATAACATGATTGGAAATATTTCCTATATTCATGAGATTCTTAAATGAATGGTACTACCTCCAAGTGATATCCAATTGAAGTAGAATCATTCGTGCTGCACACAGGTTCAGATAAATATGTTGAATTTGGAAACCTACGACTTCATTGTTATTGAAGTTTATCGAAATCATTTTTGAAAGTGAGTGATTCATTTTATGAAGATTAAAAACAACATTTGATTGATTTCTTTAATCATATTACAAAATGAATAAATGATTCTGAAATTTTTTATAGTCTTTATTTGTGTTCAAGTGGTTTTAAAAGGAAATTGTACACATTTTTCATCACACAATATCAACATAACAATCAAATATAGATAGAATATATGAAAAAGATTTAATGGACATAACCCTCTGAAATTATAATGAACCGTAGACAGCTTTTTCGGGCTTTCGGCCCTCATCAGTACGGTGAGAATTTGGAATTCGAAAACGTATAACGGAGTCAACACAAGGGAGCCAGCCGCATATTTGCCAGGTTATGTCCATTAAATCTTTTCCATATATTTTACCGATCCCTCTTTATTCATATCTTTCTCATAGATAGAATGTTTGTTTACATTGGAAAATTTGCCAGAGATGATACTAAATAGTCAGGAGAGATGTATGTAACTGCAAAGTCAAAGTGAAACAACTAAAACAAAATGCTGACATAAATATACAAAAACCCTTCAAAAATTCATACAATATTTGAAAAATTGTACTTGTTCGAAAACTTATTTATAGCCAAACCAGTGCACGAGTTCAATTCTTTCTCATTTTTAATGGCTTAAGCAAAATTTCACATCAAATCACCAGTGTTCACTTAAATCCCGTTGTCTTCAGATACTTTTTCTGCATTTTCAAATCTCACAGATTGCATGTTGAATAGAATAGCAGCAGATTGGTCCTGTTCACTCAAAACAGACATTAGTGCAACATTTTTTTCCTTAATTTTCTCATCACTTCCAAAATCATGGAAATGATTACACTGAGTATGGAATTATATGTTTATCCCTGAGAGTATTATTCCTGGATTCTCTCCTCAATTTACATACAAGCCTTATTCATTTCTTCTGAATATTGACGTGGCAAATTTTGAGAAGTAACAGCCGTACCTTTAAGCTGAAATTTTGAGGTAGCATAAAAGGATATATAAACCACTATGAAATATTCACAAAGTTCTTTACAACAGACCTATTGCAAGATTATCACTCTCATGAAGATGAAAGGAGAAAACAAACATTTTTTCCATCTTCAATTTTCTCACCCAAGCTTCTCTTTTTTCAATTTTTTCTAATATATCAAGGGCATCAATAATTCATTCACTCATAATGAAAATATTATTCCACTGGCCAATATTATTCAAATAAATTTTTTTTATTTCTGCTTAGCTTCAAGACAGCTTCTAACATGAAATTTAACAGATGAATTTGAGAATAATCTTGTGTTAACTATATAATTCCCGTATAAATACCTTTCGATAGTTTCTCAGCATCAATTCTACTATTCAAAAACCTAATAATTTGACCAATCTTCGTATATTAAACGAAAATATCACTAATTTATATTACAAACCATGTATTTTGAACGCGATTACTCCAAAGTATACTTGTTTTCTTAGGGCGATATTTCGCCGCTAGAGGGAGTTTAGATTTTTGGATTCGCTAATAGTTTCAAAATCATTTCTGATTTCTATGATCTGAAATATTTCGATATTCTGTGAATATGTGTCTATCACAGAATATCTAGGATAGATATTCTGTGTGTCTATTGTTGTGTTGTAGGTTATGAATCTGTGGCAATTAAAAAAAAAAAAAAGTTATCAGATTCTTTCATTTCATGAATTTTTTTAACATAAACTCCTTCATCAAGAACTATGGATTTTCTCAGACTGGATCAGATCATTCTAGAGGAAGAAAAAACCACGTATTTCAGGGAATCGTAAGTAACATGAAGATATCCATTAGTTGGAGTTTTCATGAAACCCTCAAATTTTAGTGATGAAGTTTCAAGAGATAAAGATAGTTGTCAAATTGAAAAGGTCAAGATCGAAGATGTGGAGACTGTTGAACAATTTATTGACGGGAAGCAAGTTCATAACAGGGAAACATTCTTGGTTAAAATGGAGAATGATATAAACCTCGCTGATCAATTGAAACAGATTGAAGAGAAAAAAGTTGTACCTTCCCTCGAAACAGAAAAACTGGAAGACATTTCAGAAACTTTAATTGATTTTGTTCCGAACAGCAAACATGCTCTGAAAACGCATACAGATTCGATTGATTTGAACCTGAAGAAACATTGTTGCCATTTGTGTGAATTCGGAACGAATCAAAAGGGGATCTGAGGAAACACATAAAAAACGTGCATTTCAATATAAGAAAACACGAGTGTCACTTATGCGAGTACACAGCAAATCAGAAATATCATCTGAAAGAGCACGTAAACTTTGTTCATCTGAACTTGAAGCAACACGTGTGCAAAATATGTGACTACTCGTCCAACCAGAGACATCATCTCAAAATGCATGTAGATTCCGTCCATTTGAACTTGAGGAAACAGCAGTGCCATTTGTGTGATTTTGCCGCTAATCAAAAATCCAATCTCAAGGCACACATTGATTCCGTCCACGTGAATTTGAAGCAACACAAGTGCCGTGCTTGTGTTTTTGCTTCCAATCAGAAGTCCGACCTCAAAAAACATGTGGATTCGGTGCATCTTAACATAAAGCAACACAAGTGTCATTTTTGTAAGTATTCCTCGAATCAACCAGTCCATATTAGACGGCACATGAATACTGTGCATTCAGTTTCGAAGAAAGCGAAGACTAATCGGGTTAAAATGGCTTAAATCGTTTTGTAAAAATCGGGGATTAATTTATGAATGTTTCAAAGAATAATTCTGTTAATTTCAACTTGTAGAATGTTAATAAATTTATTTAATAGGCCTTTTTTTTACTGTACTGAGTATATAGATCTGGTAATGAGTCATCTAGGAACATGGTTGATCCCATGAGAGAAAAGATAAATACAGATCGCATCAGTTAAACAAAAAAAAAATTCTTGAACCATTTTCCCCGCATGAATTTTCTTAAATACGCCCAAGTAGAATCAAAGCGATTAGAACGCACAGAGACTGACGCCTTTGGTGCAACTGATCATGAAACAACACGAAAGCCCTTTTTCAAAGTATGCCTATAATCTATTGATCCATATCAGACGCCTCATGAATACTGTCCTTTCGATTTTGAAGAAAGCAAAGATTGATCAGGTAAAAATGGCTTAAATCGATTTGTAAAGATAGGAGATCAGTTTATGTATGTTTCAATGAATAATTCTGTTAATTTCAACTTGTAGAATGTTAATAAATTTATGTAATGGGCCTTTTTTTTACTGTACTGAGTATAGAGATCTAGTAATGAGTCATCTAGGAACATGGTTGATCTCATGAGATGAAAGATAAATTCAGATCGCATCAGTTAAACAAAAAAAGAATTCTTAAACCATTTCGCCCGCATGAATTTTCTTAAATACGCCCAAGTAGAATCAAAGCGATTAGAACGCACAGAGACTGACGCCTTTGGTGCAACTGATCATGAAACAACACGAAAGCCTTTTTTCAAAGTATGCCTATAATCTATTGATCCATATCAGACGCCTCATGAATACTGTTCTTTCGATTTTGAAGAAAGCAAAGATTAATCAGGTAAAACTGGCTTAAATCGATTTGTAAAGATAGGAGATCAATTTATGTATGTTTCAATGAATAATTCTGTTAATTTCAACTTGTAGAATGTTAATAAATTCATTTTATGGGCCTTTTTTTACTGTACTGAGTATACAGATCTAGTAATGAGTCATCTAGGAACATGGTTGATCCCATGAGAGAAAAGATAAATTCAGATCGCATCAGTTAAATAAAAAAAGAATTCTTGAACCATTTTCCCCGCATGAATTTTCTTAAATACGCCCAATTAGAATGAAAGCGATTAGAACGCACAGAGACTGACGCCTTTGGTGCAACTGATCATGAAACAACACGAAAGCCTTTTTTCAAAGTATGCCTATAATCTATTGATCCATATCAGACGCCTCATGAATACTGTCCTTTCAATTTTGAAGAAAGCAAAGATTAATCAGGTAAAAATGGCTTAAATCGATTTGTAAAGATAGGAGATCAATTTATGTATGTTTCAATGAATAATTCTGTTAATTTCAACTTGTAGAATGTTAATAAATTTATGTAATGGGCCTTTTTTTACTGTACTGAGTATAGAGATCTGGTAACGAGTCATCTATGGACATGGTTGATCCCATGAGATGAAAGATAAATTCAGATCCTATCAGTTGAACGAAGAAAGAATTCTTGAACCATTTTCCCCGCATGAATTTTCTTAAATACGCCCAATTAGAATGAAAGCGATTAGAACGCTCAGAGACTGACACCTTTGGTGCATCTGATCATGAAACAACAGAAAAGCCTTTTTTCAAAGTATGCCTATAATCTATTGATCCATATCAGACGCCTCATGAATACTGTCCTTTCGATTTTGAAGAAAGCAAAGATTAATCAGGTAAAACTGGCTTAAATCGATTTGTAAAGATAGGAGATCAATTTATGTATGTTTCAATGAATAATTCTGTTAATTTCAACTTGTAGAATGTTAATAAATTTATGTAATGGGCCTTTTTTTACCGTACTGAGTATACAGATCTGGTCATCTAGGGACATGGTTGATCCCATGAGAGAAAAGATAAATTCAGATCGCATCAGTTAAACAAAAAAAGAATTCTTGAACCATTTTCCCCGCATGAATTTTCTTAAATACGCCCAAGTAGATTCAAAGCGATTAGAACGCACAGAGACTGACACCTTTGGTGCATCTGATCATGAAACAACACAAAAGCCATTTTGAAAGTACGCCTATAATCTATCGATCCATATCAGACGCCTCATGAATACTGTCCTTTCGATTTTGAAGAAAGCAAAGATTAATCAGGTAAAACTGGCTTAAATTGATTTGGAAACATGGGAGATCAGTTTATGTATGTTTCAATGAATAATTCTGTTAATTTCAACTTGTAGAATGTTAATAAATTTATGTAATGGGCCTTTTTTTACTGTACTGAGTATACAGAGATCTGGTCATCTAAGGACATGGTTGATCCCATGAGAGAAAAGATAAATTCAGATCGCATCAGTTAAACAAAAAAAGAATTCTTGAACCATTTTCCCCGCATGAATTTTCTTAAATACGCCCAAGTAGATTCAAAGCGATTAGAACGCACAGAGACTGACACCTTTGGTGCATCTGATCATGAAACAACAGAAAAGCCTTTTTTCAAAGTATGCCTATAATCTATTGATCCATATCAGACGCCTCATGAATACTGTCCTTTCGATTTTGAAGAAAGCAAAGATTAATCAGGTAAAACTGGCTTAAATCGATTTGTAAAGATAGGAGATCAATTTATGTATGTTTCAATGAATAATTCTGTTAATTTCAACTTGTAGAATGTTAATAAATTTATTTTATGGGCCTTTTTTTTAAGTACTGAGTATACTGATCTGGTAAAGAGTCATCTAGGGACTTGGTTGATCCCATTAGATGAAAGATAAATTCAGATCGCATCAGTTAAACAAAGAAAGAATTCTTGAACCATTTTCCCCGCTTGAATTTTCTAAAACACACCCAATTAGAATGAAAGCGATTAGAACGCACAGAGACTGACACCTTTGGTGCATCTGATCATGAAACAACACAAGAGCCTTTTTGTAAGTGCGCCTCTAATCTATCGATCCATATCAGACGCCTCATGAATACTGTTCTTTCGATTTTGAAGAAAGCAAAGATTAATCAGGTAAAACTGGCTTAAATTGATTTGGAAAGATAGGAGATCAGTTTATGTATGTTTCAATGAATAATTCTGTTAATTTCAACTTGTAGAATGTTAATAAATTTATTTTATGGGCCTTTTTTTTAAGTACTGAGTATACTGATCTGGTAAAGAGTCATCTAGGGACTTGGTTGATCCCATTAGATGAAAGATAAATTCAGACAGCATCAGTTAAATGAAGAAAGAATTCTTGAACCATTTTATCGCTTGATTTTCCTAAAACACGCCCAATTAGAATGAGAGCGATTAGAACGCACAGAGACTGACACCTTCGGTGCATCTGATCATGAAACGACACAAGAGCCTTTTTGTAAGTGCGCCTCTAATATATCGATCCATATCAGACGCCTCGTGAATACTGTTCATTCCATGATACAAGGAATATTCCTTGTATCATGGTTCATTCGATTTTGAAGAAAGCAAAAATTAATCGGATGAAAAAGATTTGGTTCTGTCAAAATATTGGGTGAGTTCGGATTAGCGTACTCTGAATAGGTTCTACGGAACACGTTATGGAGGGTAAAGAAAAGGTACCTCTACCCTCCATAGAACACGTTTTAACGTGCGTGTGAGTCATAGCCATAGGCGATTCAACTTCATCTCAAAACCACCTAGCGGCAAAAATTTCAAACTAGTTGTTAATGTCCCTTACTTTGAGATTGTACTGATTTCATATTGATTGTTCGTGTATTTACTTTTTCTACAGTTGTTGGTGAGGGTTGAAAACTTCAAAGCTCATTTTCTACTACTCGTTGATTTATTTGTGTTTGAAAATGAATGATTTAAGAAACAATATTCCGAAAATCGGAGTTTATTGTTTTTATTCATGAATTTGAACGTGGTGCTTACAAGGACCATGTTAGAGGCTGAAAAGAAATGCAGTTCCTACAAAAAAAACTTCCTAAGGGATCTCATGAAACCACTACCATACAGAAAAGACCGACTATAATCAAATATGAGCCTGCATAGCCAATTGTAATAATTTTTATTTGCATTATGTTCTTTTCAATTAAAAGTTATTCATTTTCTGTTGAAAACCAATTATGGATCAATGGGAAATCCAGAAACTGACAAAGAGCTCCCTACACAGGTAAAGAACTGAAATATTCTCATAGTCATTATATTAAAGTTATAATTTCAGGAAATATCCAGAACAACCGACGAACGGTTGGCTGCAGAAGCTTATTGTGGTTTGGCAAAAGTTAAGTCTGAAGATGTTGCAGTCAAAATTGATAGTTTGAAAATTCGGAGAATATGTGACAATACAATAACTGACAAAAACTTAAACAGCATAACAGGGATGAATTCTTTTCATATGCTAGACACAAGAAAGAAATTCTGCAGAAGTGAATATGTCATCTTCAATTTTTTCAGATGATACGTTTTGAAAGTAGTTCCTTATAAGTATGTACTGTCCAAATATTTTTTGAAAAATTTTACTTGTTCGAAAACTTATTTATAGCCAAACCAGTGCATGAGTTCAATTCTTTCTCATTTTTAATGGCGTAAGCGAAATTTTCACATCAAATCACCAGTGTTCACTTAAATCCCGTTGTCTTCAGATACTTTCTCTGAATTTTCAAATCTCACAGATTGCATGTTGAATAGAATAGCAGCAGATTGTTCCTGTTCACTCAAAACAGACATAACTGCAGCATTTTTGTCCTTGATTTTCTCATCACTTTCAAAATCATGGAAATGATTACACTGGGTGAGGAATTATATGTTTATCCCTGGGAATATTATTCCTGGATTCTCTCCTCAATTTACATTGGGCCATACAAGCCTTATTCATTTCTTCTGAATATTGACGTGGCAAATTTTGAGAAGTAACAGCTGTAGCTTCAAGCTAGAAGCTTTCATTTGCTGAAATTTTGAGGTAGCCTAAAAGGATATATAAACTACTATGATATATTCACAAAGTTCTTTACAACAGACCTATGCAAGATTATCACCCTCATGAAAATGAAAGCAGAAAACAAACATTTTTTCCATCTTCAAGCTTCTCACCCAAGCTTCTTTTTTTTTTCAATTTTTTTTAATATATCAAGGGCGTCAATAATTCATTCACTCATAATGAAAATATTATTCCACCAGCCAATATTATTCAAATAAATTTTTTTATTTCTGCTTAGCTTTAAGACAGCTTCTAACCTGAAATTTAACAGATGAATTTGAGAATAATCTTATGTTAAGTATATAATTCCCGTATAAACACCTTTCAATAGTTTCTCAGCATCGATTCTACTATTCAGAAAACCTAATAATTTCACCAATCTTTGTATATTGAACGAAAATATCACTATTTTATATTACAATAAACCATGTATTTTGAACGCGATTACTCCAAAGTATACTTGTTTTCTTAGGGCGATATTTCGCCGCTAGAGGGAGTTTAGATTTTTGGATTCGCCTATAGATATCCGCACTCTGTCGATAGCGATCAACCAAGCACATTGTAAAGGAGTGAAGAAGAAGATATATGTACAATCTATGGTCCTATTCTGATGTTCTGTGGTCATGGCCGATTTCGAATAAATAAACTTTTCTCTATTTCAATATCGTAACACAGTTTAGAAATATAAATATATTACTAAACTGTGATCGTAATGAGTTTATTACAGTACTTAAAGTAGTTCACAAAACTTGACTGAAATAGAGAAATTACCGTCTAATATTCGTTGCAGAAGGCATTTCCAACACTCATATTCTATTACTTTGTTATCTGTGATAATAAACTAGTCGTTATCGTTAGTATTTCAATGCTCAAGTGCATATATAAATACGTGCAAGGGTGATCAGGAATCATAAACTAGTTTTATCTTTCATCACAGTTTAGATATATTTCTTAACTGTCGTTTTATCATGTAAAACAAGGTGGGAGCTGTTATCTTATCTCAGTCTGTTTCTGCCGCATATGTTATCGTATCTGTTGACCCATGGGAACAGTTTCCTGTTTCCTGTTACATATAAACATTTCAGTTGAATTGTTGAAGAGTAATGTCGAATCTTGGATGATTGTTAGTTCCTCCGTTCCTTTCAATTCATAAACTCTGTAATTTCGATAATCAAGGCTGGATATGGATTATGTTGGAGGACAAAGTGTCTTAGAGGAGCAAACAACTGCTTCCAAAGATTCGTAAGTATGAACATTTATTTTTTTCGCATTGTGCAGTCGAGTGAAAAGTTATAAATTTAAAATGAGGATACTTCTAATAGAATGATCGGTTAGTTAGATGTGGAGCATGTGCTGAAAGGCCTTTGAACGTTTATTTAATTTCATATATTGTATGTATTCAGAGTGAATGGCGGCATGTTTATAATTATAAGCAACATTTTATTAGATTATTATTAATTAATCGTAATTTATTTTCAAGTGTTCAAGATTCAGGAGAGATTTGCGAAACACAAGAGATCAAGATTGAAGATGTGGATATTTACGAACAGTTTGTTGACCAAAATCGAGTTTATGACAGAGATCCCTTTGTAGCGAAGGTGGAAAGTTATGCTAACTGCAGTGGCTCATCCCAGCAGCACGATGGAGTTAAAAATTCTGAAAACGAAGAAAGCAATAAATGTACACCTGAAGAATCTACCTGTAGGCAGGATTTTCCCAACGATTCCAAGAAATACAAGTGCCATTCGTGCGAGTATGCTTCGAATAAGAAATCTGATTTCAAATATCATGTAGACTCGGTTCATTTGAACTTACGGCCAAATAAGTGCCATTTGTGCGAGTATGATACAGTGAAAAAATGTTCCCTCAAAAAACATATAGATTCTGTGCATTTGAAATTGACACCACATAAGTGCCATTTGTGCGATTTTGCTACGTGTTTTCAACCTCGACTCAAAAAACATATAGAATTGGTCCATTTGAAATTGAAGCCACGTAAATGTCACTTATGCGACTACGCTACATATCGGAAATGTGAACTAAAGAGACATATTAATTCGGTCCATTTGAATTCGAGGCAACACAAGTGTCATTTGTGCGAGTACGCTGCAAATCAAAAACTGCGTCTTAAAGTACACATAGATTCTGTCCATTTGAAGTCGAAAGATCGCAAGTGCCACTTGTGCGACTATGCTACGGCCGACCAACTTAGGCTCAAAAAACATATACATGCAGTCCATTTAAAATTGAAGCGACATGAATGCCATTTGTGTGATTACGCCTGTAGTCAGAAAGATAGTCTCAGAGTACATATAGAGTCAGTTCACTTGAAGTTGAAGACACTCAAGTGTGAATTATGCGATTATGCCACAAATAGAAAAGTGTATCTCAAAATGCACGTAGATTCTGTCCATTTGAATTTGAAAAGCGCATAAATGTCACTTGTGTGATTTTGCTTCCAACAGAAAGCAGTATCTCAAGGCACATATAGATTCGCTACATTTAAATCCACAGCAACGTGAGGCTGGTAGAGCTTTGAAGAAAGGCGAAGCATCAAAATTGAAACGTGGAAAGCGAAATATCGAATAATATTTATTTTGAGAATTTTACATATAAGTATTTTCAGAGTATTAATTGAAGATATATTCATCTCATACATTTCTTTTATTGGTTGACTTTTTTATATATGTACTACCCATTCAAAACTCACACTCAATTCAATAATTTACATAATATTCAACTATTTTTACATATTATACACATCTGAAATGTATAATTTTTACATATGTCTATTCCTACATTTTTTCTATAATAAACGAGATTTTAAGATTGGAGGTTCAATTACATATGTTTCAATCAATAATCCTGTCAATTTTAGCTTGTAGAATGTTAATAAAATTATTTTATGGGCCTTTTTTTACTGTACTGAGTAAACAGGTCTTGTAAAAAGTCATCTAGGGACAGAGGAAATTTAAATTCAGAATGCAAGATATTCATTGTTTCTTCGAGGATAAAATTCAATAACGATTTGAGGATTTGCTATTTTGTATAGCGTTATGCCTGAATTGTCCCAAAAAAAAATCATGACTCACCACCCAAATATCAGAAATGGAGCAATGTATTTTAACAACATAATTTCATGCACGAAATTTTAATCTGGTGGTTTTCACTGTTTACAAGTGGTGTGGAGATATTTATTTAATTTTATGAATCCCAATATGCATTTTAGGCCATGGTTGTATTAATCAAACTTTACTCATATTTCAGACCTACTCTATACTGGGTGGTGTTTTTCCCATATAAGACTCTGCGTCAATAATGACTTCTCGTATATTTTTTGAAGGTTCTAGGACTTCCGGTTTTTCCGGAAGTTACATCAACTTTCGTTTTTCAAATGGGAAGACCAATTTGTTATTGCATAAATAGATTCTCCATTGAATTCCGAGTATTTTTGATTCCGAAAGTTTGAATTTTCCCGAGAAAATGCTCTTTAAATGAAGAAGAAAATCTCAAAATTAAAGTCTGTTGAAATACAGACAACTTCGAGGTTTTTTCATTAAATATTCTCATTTTTGAGAATCTCCGAGAAGAAAGGCTGATGCTCCTTTTCCGATAGCGTAATTTTCAGACTATGATACAGGAGGTCACAAATTCTTTGTCAAAGTTAGAAGTGACGGAACATCAAAAAATCGTTTTTTTCAAATTGGAACCTCATTGTTTCGAACCATTTTCGAAATCTTCATCTAAAATTAATAGGAGCATACGTCCAAGACTTTTATCCCAAAATGAATATTTTTCGAGATATTCAGGAAAAACTGAACTCTTCTGAACTATAAGAGTAAAAAAACATTCGGAATGAGATTAAAAATTGAAGACAAAAACGTTTTTCCTGAATATCTCGAAAAAATTAATTTTGGGATAAGAGTCTTAGACGTATGGTCCTATATTATTTTTTGCCTAAGATTTCGAAAATGCTCCGAAGAAAAGGGGTTCCAATTTGAAAAAAAAAAACGATTTTTTGATGTTTCGTCACTTCCAACTTTGACAAAGAATTTGTGATCTCCTGTACCATATTCTGAAAATCACGCTATCGGAAAAGAAGCATCAGCCTTTCTTCTCGGAGATTCTCAAAAATGAGAATATTTAATGAAAAAACTTTCAACAGACTTCAGTTTTGAGAATTTTTTTCCTCATTTGAAGAGAATTTTCTCGGGAAAATTCAAACTTTTTGAATCAAAAAGACGCAGAATTCAATGGAGAATCTATTTATGCAATAAAAAAAGGGTCTTCACATTTGAAAAACGAAAGTTGAAGTCACTTCCGGAAGTCCTAGAACCTTAAAAAAATATACAAAAAGTCGTCTTGTTACTTAAAGCTCACCTTTGGAATTTCAATCCTGAATCTTGTGTCTTTCTTAAAAATATTCTACAGAGCCATATTCGTCAATAACCCTGAATACAATAATAGGTACTGCACATACAAATTCAAGCAAGTGATAATAAAACAAATAAAAAATACATATGGTTTATTGTCCTTGGAATGAAATTTTTTATAATTATAGTGCATCATGTTAACAGTTTGATTTTGTTTATTCTTGGTTGAATAATCTTCATTTTCAGGTATGAATTCTTATGAATAAACCTCTTTATCAGCAACTTAGGTTGTGATACATCAACGTATTTAGAAAAAAAATTCAAAAATTCGACGTTGAAATAAACAGGTTGTTCCATTTAAAAAAAATACCATGTGTGTGCTTAATCTGAAAAAAAGTTTCAACTACGCCACTGACTTCTAAGTAAAAATATCTATTGAAAGCAGTTCTTATTTTTTCTCTATCTTATACAAGATGTATAATAACATCTCCAAAAAGTGCACATTTTCGTTTTCACTCTGTATTTCAGTAATAAAATTAGTTGGAATCTTACTGCTTGTGGATTTAAAAATTTTACAAGAAAGTGACACAGGTCTGTCTTCATTAATAGCTGAGATACAGAGCAGTCTCAACCAATTTAGGACACAGTGTACAGGGTGGGCAAAATACCTGAATTAACACTAATTTTTAACTGAAAGAGATAGAGGAAAATCAATGACACATTACGGTCGTATTTTTTAGGGAATTTGATAATGCCATCAACTGCATTCCCCTATCTTCTTTTGTTTTTGAGTAAGAGGCCAAAATCGAAAGTTGGGCGATTTAAACTTTGTTCAGAATGTTGCCAGAATGTTGAAATGAAGACTTCTTGTGAAAAAACATAATAGGTACGCTACTGGATTGCTATGAAAAAAGTGTCTGTATAATGTTTTCATTTCAACATTTAGTCCAGTGAATGAGGATATTTGTTACGGATTCTTTCAAGATGCCAATTTACTTGAAATTTTACTGTTCGTAGGAAATAGCTCGCAAAAAACAAAGTATGCTTTCATGGATGGTATCACTTGTTTGTATTCCGAATTGTATAAATGAATAAATAACCACCGGGAATCGATGAAAGACTCAATTCATATTAAAGAAATCCCATAAAGTTTTTTCGAAAACTCAATACTTTTCTAGTTATTCCTGATTGAAAATATGACATTTTCATTGAAAAATTACACACGGTTATTAACAAATAACACAAAAACTATGCATAAAACGAAATAAAGTATGAGAAAGATATTTGCAGCTTATAGAAAAACAAGGAGATTATGTTTTTTAGAATTATTATAGGTGCAACACAAGGTAAGATATCGTGAGTGAAAGGCAACATTTTTTTCGTGAATGGTTGAATTAATACATTCAACATGAAATTACAGAAAAAATATTGATGTTACGGGAATAATGCTGGAAACATTTTTTGTAGTTCTTCAAAATGAGCGGTGCTAAAGGTAGATTGCATATAAACTCACCGGAATACAATGCAAAAAAGATTGACGACTCATATTTTTTACAAAAAAATAGGTGGTAAAACTAATTCCACATCTACCAGAATCGAAATAGATCAATTTCTATCGGCAAAACCTTTTATTTTATTGTTATTCATATGCTCGAGAAGTTTGACTGGATCGAAGCAGGAAGCACACTTTTCAATTTCCTTGAAGATCTGCCTATTTCTCCGAGTAAGTCGAAAATGAAAAGAGATACGAAACAAATTATGCAGTATAAAAGTGTATGGTTAAAAAAAATGGTGTTTTTTGTTTTCTTCATGTACCATGAAAATTGACAGAGATATCACTACTTCAAGTATCGTCTATCTTGAGCCCTTCAACCCTCAACCTTTCGAAAACTAGAGATTTCGAATTGATGTGATCAATATGGTTCATAGTCCTTCAAATTTTCTTCAAAATGGTTTTTGAATGGATACGGTATCTTAAAAATGAAGGGAGTTGTTTTGAGAAAACCAAACAATTTTTTTTTTAATTTTAGGAGGTACTGTGCAATAAGTTTATATGGAGTACCTAAAGATGCATACCAAAAAAAAAAGTTCGTAACAAATATTCTTATTCACTGGACTAAATGTTGAAATGAAAACATTATACCGACACTTTTTTCATAGCAATCCAGGGCAGCGTTCACAAACTTACTCAGAGAGTAGAGTAAGAGTATGGCCATATGATCAGAAATATACTTCGGTCTTTACTCCACACTCGTCGTTCACAAACTTACTCTGACAAATGTCATTCAAAATTCAAACATGTGTATAGGTAATGAATAATACTTTCGCATCATATACATTTTTTATATATCATTTTTATATTGAATTGTTGCTATCATGAATGAATAATAGAAGTTTAAGAAAAAAATTCTCTCTAGTCGTACATTTTCAGTTGTGTCTTCGCAGTATAGTCAATTTTTCTTTTATTTGAAAAGCAGAGCACAAACGTGTTTTTTTTTTTGATGATTGTGAGGAAACTGATAAATGTTCTCAGGACTTTGAATTACTTTTAATGAGACAGAAAGAATGAAAAAGGATATTATTGTCTATAATCTTCTCTTGCAAGCAGAAAATTAAAAATGTTATTACATGTCTTGTTGTTTTATTGACTCTACGGCAGAAAAAAATTAAATACTTCGTAACAAGAAATAGTTTCATTTGAGGAAGCTAACAAAAAGAAGTTAAAAAAATATTGTATGAAAGATAAAGCAAAATATGAATGAATCTTGACAGATCTAAACTCTCGAATATAACAAAATATCAACGTAGATTCCAAATCAGGTACAAAAAACAGTTATTGTGGGACTTTTCATGTCTCGATTTATTAGAACTTGAACGGACCACTCTAGGTTCTGCAATACAGGGAAAAACTCTTTTTTTCTTTACCATTATCTCTTGGTAAAGTTCACTTTGAGCTGCGTTAATTCACTGCTAGCAATTTCATTAAATTTATTAATCATTAAAGTAATTCTTTCCAATATTTCTTCATTTCACAGAATAGTTGTTTCACTTGAAAAATTAATTGTTTCGTATTTCGTTATTGAAATGAAACAAATCCAGAAATAAATACTTATTCGAATAATATTCAAGTTTCAAAAAGTCTGCGGGAGCAGGACAGAATGAAAATCGTACGTCACAACTGTCAGAGTATGTGTTTACTCTCCCAAATAGCAGAGTATGCAGAGCTTACTCAGAGGAAGTTTATGAACGCTCACAGAGTATACTCCGAGGAAGACAAAGCAAGTTTGTGAACGCTTCAGAGTAAGGGAGCTTACTCTGAGTAAGTTTATGAACGCAACCCACTAGTGTATTATGTTTTTTCACGAGAGGATTCCTTGCTGAGCTATAACATAAAGTTGTGTCTTCATTTCAACATTCTAGCACAAACAGAAACGGAGATAATAAACAAAGTTGAAATCCCCCAATTTTCAATTTTGGCCTATAACTCAAAAACAATAGAATGCAGTTGATGGCATTATCAGTTCCTCCAAAAAAGACAATCGTAATGTGACTTTCATTTTCCTTTATCTCTCACGGTTAAAAAGATGTAGTTCATGAATCACCAATTTTGCCCACCCTGTACAGGGTGGGCATATTTCGATGTTTTAGCACTACAACTTTTGAACCAGAGGAGATTGACAAAATCTGATACCCCATTCTCGATCTCTTTTCCGGAGAAACTAACAAGAGTAGTATTCATTTTTGGCTACCTTCTTTTGTTTTCGAGTTATAACCGAAAATTGGAAAAATGGCGATATCGAAAAAAATTTATATCTCCGCTAATACTGATGACAGAGCTCCGAAATTAAAACATTCTAGAGGCACTTTTTTACGTAGAATCCAGTGGCATACTCGTCTTTTTTGCACCATTTTTAATTACGAAGCTATGACCCAAAGTTATGTTTTTTTAAATGGAAATACCATATTTCTGAAAGCTTAACTTTTTCTGATTTCAAAAATATATAACATCGTATGGTTCGTATCAATAAATCAATATGAGTATAAAAATTGGTCAAGAACCTATATTCATCTGAGTCTCAATACTTTCTATGGTTTCAATTGTCGGAAAGCACGAAAAATTTAGTATCGTATAATTACCACAATTTCTTTTTAGTAGTCTTTTCATTTCTATGCTCTTGTCATAGGAAGCTACATTTTTCTGTGCTAATCAACAGTTGAAACCATAGAAAGTATTGAGACTCACATGAAAATAGGTTTTTGACCAATTTCTATACTTATATTGATACAAACTCTACGATGTTATATATTTTTGAAATCAGAAAAAATCAAGCTTTCAGAAAATGTCACAGAAATATAGTGTTTCCATTTGAAAAAACATAACTTTGGATCATAGCTTCGTAATTGAAAATGGTGCAGAAAAGACAAGCATGCCACTGGATTCTACGAAAAAAAGTGCCTGTAGAATGTTTTAATTTCAGAGCTCTATCATCAGTATTAGCGGAGATATAAATTTTTTTCGATATCGCCATTTTTCCAATTTTCGCTTATAACTCGAAAACAAAAGAAGGTAGCCAAAAATGAATAAAACTCTTGTTAGTTTCTCCGAAAAAGAGATCGAGAATGGGGTATCAGATTTTGTCTATCTCCTCTGGTTCAAAAGTTGTAGTGCTAAAACATCGAAATATGCCCACCCTGTACATGAGCAGAAAGACCTTGGTAGGAACATGGTTTCAATAAACAAAATGAAAATTGAATAAAAACAATCTGAATGAGTCCTAAGATGAATCTTCCGATTTGAATTGATCCTTCGAACTCAAATGTACCAAATCAACATGTCTCTTAAGATTACCCAACCAATTCGAACTAAAATCGCACAACAGACATTTATATCGTTTCAGGTTCAAATGGACAGAATCGATATGCTTAGAGAGATTGTTCTTTCTATTCGAGTCAAAATCACATAAGTGACACTTATACTGCCTCGAATTTACATGCACTGCCTCGAAGTGCAATTTGAGCCCGTATTTCTGTTTGCTGGCGAAATCACACAAGTTGCATCTATGGGGCATCAGCTTCAGATGGGTTGAATGTACATGTCTTTTCAAGTTGGTCCTTTTGTTGGTTGCAAATTCGCACATAGCGCACTTGTGTTGCTTCAATTTCAGATGGACAGAGTCTATGTGCATTTCAAGGTCGAATTTTTGATTGGTAGCGAAGACGCATAAGTGGCATTTGTGCGACTTCAAATTTAAGTGAACGGAATTCACATGTCTGGTCACTCGATATTTGACTTTGGATGTGAACTCGCAATACTGACATTTGAATGGATCGTTTTCATTGGCTTGTCCAGGAGATGTCTTCGCATTTTCAAATGTTTCCTCATTGTTATGAACTTGTTGTTTGTCGAAATCCACACATTCAGTCTTTGCCTTGTAAGATTCACAATTTTCTTCATCTCTTAGATGATCACTGAAACAAATAAGTTTTTTAATCCGAGAACTTTACCAGCGGCTTGATTGAATTTCAATTTTTGGTACAATGTTCAGCATATGACAGCATGAACCATTACAAGTCTCACCTATCAACCAAAGAAGTTTCCTCCTTGATTTGATGTTCCACAACAACATCCATATCGCTCCATGAAAGTTTCAAACCCAATTATGCAAACGAGTTGTAATGCCTTCTAATTTTAAAGTTATGAAATGCAAAATGTGCATAAAATTTGCTATATCAACAAACGACAGTTCTACGCATAGAGTTGTAAATGTTTTGTGTTTGTCTATGGTTCTGTCAAATTAATAGGTGAGTTCGGATTAGCGTACTCTGAGTACGTCTCAAAGAACACGTGGGTTTTTCTCAGTGAACTAATAGCGAATACAACTACCGTTGAGGGCGCTGTAAGTACTTGTTTTCTAGGTTCGCAATTTAGCCACCAGCCTGAGTGGCGCCAGGGGTTTTTGTAAATTTTTGAATGACAACGGGATATTTATATTATTTTCATTTTAAGAGTGATTCAAAGGCTTTTTAAGATGGTAGTGTGTGTTAATGCATTTCTGATTGTACATTAAGTGTGGCGAATTCAGAAGAACAACTCGTTTTCACCACGAATGATGGAAAAATTTTATCCAAAGATATTTAAATTACTTGTGAGAACAATTATTTTGGTCAAATGAATATGTATTACACTTGTTGGGATTACTCAAATGACGTAGAATAACATGATTGGAAATATTTCCTAGATCCATGAGATTCTGCAGAATTCGTAAATGAATGGTACTACCTCGAAGTGATATCCAATTGAAGCAGAATCATTCGTGCTGCACACAGGTTCAGATGAATCTGTTGAATTTGGAAACATACGACTGGATTCCTGGATTCTATCCTCAATTTATGTTGGGCCATACAAGCCCTCTAGCGGCGAAATATCGCCCTAAGAAAACAAGTATACTTCGGAGTAATCCCGTTCAAAATACATGGTTTGTAATATTAATCAGTGATATTTTCGTTTAATATACGAAGATTGGTGAAATTATTGGGTTTTCTGAATAGTAGAATTGATGCTGAGAAACTATCGAAAGGTATTTATATTTATAAGTTAACATAAGATTATTCTCAAATTCATGTGTTAAATTTCAGGTTAGAAGCTATATTGAAGCTGAGCAGAAAGAAATAAGAAGATTCATCTGAATATTGGCCAGTGGAATAATATTTTCATTATGAGTGAATGAATTATAATGCCGTTGATATATTGAAAAAAGAGAGGCTTGGGTGAGAAGATTGAAGATGGGAAAAATGTTTGTTTCATCTCTTCATTTTCAGATTGATAACCTTGCCATAGGTCTGTTGTAAAGAATTTTGTGAATATTTCATAATAGTTTGTTTATCTTTTCAGGTTCAAAATTTCAGCAAATGAAAGCTTCGGAGCTCAAAGCTACTGCTGTGACTTCTCGAAACTTGCAACGTAGTTAATATCCAGAAGAAATGAATAGGGCTTGTATGGCCCAACATAAATTGAGGAGAGAATCCAGGAATAAAACTCTTAGGGATAAACATGTAATTTCTCAATCAATAACTCAATGTACTCATTTCCATGATTTTGAAAGTGGTGTGTAAATCAAAGAAAAAAATGCTGGAATATTGTCTGCTTTGAGTAAAGAGGAACAATCTGCTGTGCATGTGCTATTCAAAATGCAATCTGTGAGATTCAAAAATGCAGAGGAAGCATCTGAAGACAATTGGACAAGTGAACACTGGTGATTTGATGTGAAATTTTGCTAACGCCATTAAAAATTAGAAACAATTGAAATCCTTGACTGAATTTGCAAACAATTGGTTTGGAAGATTATAAGTTTTCAAACAATTGAAATTTTTCAAGTATTTTATAAATTTTCAAAGGTTTGTTCTATATTTATGTCAGCATTTTGTTTTAGTCGTTTCACTTTGACTTGGCAATTACATACATCTCTTGATTCATATTTGATTGTTATCTTAATATTGTGTGATGAAAGATATATACAATTTCCATTTTGAAATTAAAAACAAAACACAAATAAAGACTGGAAAAAATTTCAGAATCGTTTATTCATTTTGCAACATATGATTGAAAAAATGATTAAATGAAATGTTCTCAATCAAATTTTGTTCGTAATCTTCATGAAAGGGAGCACCATTTTCAAAAATGATTTGGGAAAACTTTAATAAACAATGAATTCGTATGTTTCCAAATTCAACAGATTCATCTGAACCTGTGTGCAGCACGAATGATTCTGCTTCAATTGGATATCACTTCGAGGTACTACCATTCATTTACGAATTCTGCAGAATCTCATGGATCTAGAAAATACTTCCAAATATATTATTCTACGTCATTTGAGTAATCCCACAAGTGTAATACATATTCATTTGACCAAAATAATTGTTCTAACAAGTAATTTAAATATCATTGCATACAATTTTTTCATCATTCGTGGTGAAAACGAGTTGTTCTTCTGAATTTCGCCACACTTAATGTACAATCAGAAATGCATTCACACACACTGCCATCTCAAAAAGCCCCTAAATCACTCTTAAAATGAAAATCTATTCATTTATACCACGAAATGATATAAATATCCCGTTGTCATTCAAAAATTTACAAAAAAACCCTAGCGCCACTCAGGCTGGTGGCTAAATTTCGAACCTAGAAAACAAGTCTTTACAGCGCCCTCAACGGTAGTTGGATTCGCTAATTTTCATCGCAAATAACCCAGAACTCACCACGAGGATTACAATCAGAATGGAAATTATTCTACTTTCTGAAGCGAAAAAAATAGGTGAATGAACATCAAAAGAGAAAAAAAATGTATTATTTCGCTATCGAAAACGATTACATTCCGACGGCTGATCTTTAAACTCAAAATAAATCCTAGAAAACAAAAGTTCAATAAGAATTAGCTCTGAATGAATGAAAACTATGAATTCAATCCTAAAAAAGGTTATATAAAACTTAAAATAAACTCTGAATAAATAACAACAATTCTGATAACTAACGGCTAAAAGTTAGTAATTTCCTGTCATAAAGAGCAATTCTTGGGATTCACTAACCATTATAGAATTATTATTATTGAGGAAAATATTACTCAAAATTTGGGAGAATTTGTTCAAGATAATTTCAGAAGGCTTCTGACATAGTGAAAATTTGTCGTGATAAACATCTCAAGTACGCTGTAAATATGTCATAAATAAACATTTCAAAAACGTTATATTGTACAATTGAACAGAGTCATTTTCTTTAACGTTGGAAAAGAAGTGGGAGATTGCCTTGTCTTTAAAATGAGAACAACAGTCTGAAAATGAATCGATCTGATCTTGTTTGTCCCAATCGGTATAAAAGTTGTCAACAAATTTTTGTATCCGTTCCTCAGGATCAGTTCTTTCTGAAGTAATTGAAGACGTCAAGTAACTCGGATGATTTGGAGAAATTGAAGGAAATGAATTGCATCTGTTAATTTAGGAACTTGTAGTGGTATATTTATAACTGAACCTTAGGCTGTTGAATAAGAGTTACTTTTAATGATATGGGAATCTACAAAATGTTTTATACAAACTACACTGATTTATAGTTGCTTTTGCAACCGGGCACTGCACAAGTACGAGGCATAGTACTCAAATCGAAGATTTCCAAATGAAATTTCAATAAATATCAAAATGAAAAACCTTACTGTTGATAATTCTTCTAGATATGAACACTCAAAGTCGAAAAATTCGATTTCAAATCCGATACATACTGATCTAGCAACTGCAACACTTATTTTCACTTCATTTATTGATTAAAAAACCAATCATACGTACACAGCGAAAAAACACAAACTTTTTCACATGATTCCCGTCGAATTTTTGATTCGAACACATTTATGCTTCCATCTTCCACACAGAATACCTCCCTGAGTCAGGACCCCAACCCTCTGTGAACACTCCGGCAACGTCGCATTTTAAAGGAACATTCTGGCCTGTTAAATATCGTAGGCCGCGAAATACTTGAATATATTTTCCACTGAAATATTTCAATTATAATAATTCAATTTTGTGTAAGAAAATTCTAAAATGCATGGTGATTTATTGCAGAAACAATAGAAAGAATAATCTTGAATGTGCATTCTTTTCATTACCAAAGAAAATGGAAATGTAAGTTTTGAGACTAGTATCATGTAACTGTTCTTGTTCATTGCTTTTTATTTTCAGTGCTGTCAAATGGATAGAGGTTTTGGGGCAAAAATATATTGTTCTGGATAACGCATGAAGAACTCTTGCTGGGCTGATATACATGTCTTGTTGTACACCTCTGATATTTTTCTTTTATTGTTGTTCAAACATTCTGTAAGTAATATACAGTGGACTCTCGTTAAGTCGAGCTCCTAGGGACCAAAAAAACTGTTCAACTTATCTATTGTTCAGCTCACCAAACATTCGAGTTATTGAAGTGAGACTTCACTTCATTGAGAGAAAAACTCAGGTAAACACGAAATCATCATCAATGAGAAATGAGCGTCTGAACACTGGAAACATGTCGAAAAATCGTATGATATTCATCACGTGTGGTGATTTGCTTGCGAACCGAATCTTCTTCGGTCTCATTTATTAGATCAAAAAGTTCCACTCATAGAGGCAATGGTGGTTAGAAGAACGATTTATAGAAGTGGAGGTTCTCTTGACGACCCTTCCAGCAGATCAACTCATCTACTAGACCCTCTAGACTCATTGAGGTGAAAATGCACTGGGTAAGATATGTATGTGAATCGGGTCCAGAACAACTGTTCGACTTATCAATGTTCGATTTATCGAGAGTTCACTGTAGGAATAAGTTCTTGAAAATGTTATAATAATTCTCTAATATGTGAACAAATCCTTGAAATATTCTCAATTTCATAATTATTGTATTCTAGTGGATTTTACACAATCCGTTCAAATAAAAATATGAAGAATCTAGAAGCGTATTTCATTAAATTCAAAACAAAGTGTAGATGGAAAATATCATCCTGACCAAAAAGCGGAGCCCTGCTTTTGTTTTGTCGATCAGGATGTTTCTTCAAAAGCTCGACAAAGAATACTCAATTTAATGAAAATTTATGAGAAGTGTAATACGAATTTCGCGCCTATTGAAATAGTTTTCTGTTTAGAATAATGTTTTCAGCGCCCTCAAGGTGTCAAAAGTAACAAAATAGCCAAAAATCGTTGTCGGATTTTAGTACCACAGATTTAAGGGCGTTTCCTATATTTCTAACTCTTTGCTCTGGGCATTTCGACCGTCAACTCGAATGCACCTTGGAGCTACAAATGATCCTGGAACGAGTATTTGACAGCGAATGGATCCTCGTTGACAGACTGAAGAATTGTAGGAAATGCTGGACCAAGAAGCAAACGAAATGAATACTACAGTTTTTTCATTCCTTCAAACATGAATTGAGAATTTCCATTCTTAATCGGGACGATATCAGCTACTTTTGAAGGCGCTGAGGGTTGTAAACAAATAACTATTTTCTAGTTTGATATTTAGCCACCTGCCTGGGTGGCGCTAGGAATTTCTTTTTTAATTACAACTCGATTTTTATATGGTTTTATTATTTTTTGAAGTAAATGGATAGTTTTTTATTTTTGGTAGTGAATTATCTAAAGCCTTTTTGAGGCGGTAGTGTGTATTGGTAGATGGTCGATTTCGAATTCTTTCACAAGTGAACGAGTTTTATCATCGCAATTAAGATATATTTCTAAACCGCCGTTTCATCATGTAAAACAAGGTGGAAGATGGCTGTTATCTTATCTCAGCTTGTTTCTGCCGCATAAAATATCTTATCTGTTGACCTGTTTGGCAACTTCCCTGTTACTTATAAACATTTTAGTTGAATTGATAAGAACTAATGTAGATCTTGAATGATTGTTAGTTCCTTTGAATTCACAAACTTTGTAATTTCGATAATTAAGAATGCATATAGATTATGTTGTTCATACTCGTACAGAAGGCTCATTCTAATTCTCGTTCAAATTTGAAATCGTGTAAGAATAATCAATGCCTTTAGCACTTGTATCGTAATAGTTATTTTGAATGAACGAGTGTTGGAATGAGCCTTCTGTACGAGTATCATACATTATTTTTTCTCATTCGTTGATTTTTTTAACGGAATAGAGGCCATTCAACTTAATCTCGAAGCCACCTAGCGTCAAAAATGTCAACCACCTGGTTGTTAATGTGCTTTGGCAAAATTTAAGTACGAAGATGTTATGTTACAATCAAAGTTGATACTTTGAAAATTCGGACAATGAGTGACAATATAATAAACTGATAAAAACTTAAACAGCATAACAGGGTGAATTCTTTTCAGATGCTAGACACAAGAAAGAAATTCTGAGGTTGTGAATATGTCAACTGTAATTTTTTCAGATGATAGGTTTTGAAATAAGTGCCTTATTAGAATGTACTGTCCAAATGTCTTTAGAGTACGTTCATGAACATTATTTTATAGTGTCTTAATTATATATAGAGTGAGTCAAAGATGTGAACCGAGCTTCATGGAGTTAATAGTACATTGAAAATAAGTAAAGTTTGATGAATAAACTCATGGAAAAAATGCATATTAAGGGAGATATATCCTTCCAAAGTTGACGAAACTAAAAAATTCTCTGCATAACTTCTGAACGGTGAATGCACCAGATTAAAATTTCGTGTGTAAATGTTCCTGAATACATTTTTTCATTACACTTCTACATTTCTGATAGTATCACCCCCAGAAAGCTTGGTACACATTTTTGACTTACCTTGTGTACAAATGTCTTCTGTTCCTTTAAAAAATTGTAAGTATATAGGTATGTCAGCCAGAGAAACCTGGATAAATGTAATTTTGTTACATATGTTTTTTCATTGGCTATTGTGCAATTATGGGAATAAATTTATTGTTTATTTGAGTTGAAAATTAGTTTCATCTTCCTCCTTATGTTAACAAAGTTTTATTAGTACCTTTCAGTCAGTTGACGAAAGTTTTCATGAAATTTGATACAGATATAAAATCCCAATCACATATGTTTTATATTTTGCATCACGACTATTACATCCCATAACGAAACCAGCAATTCACGGGACCCTAGCCTTTGGGATTGCTTCTCCTATAATGTTAAGTGAATGAAAACTATTCTCATAATTTATTTGTACCCATCTTAGACACTCCTACTATTTGGAACGGCTTCCAAATATCTGAAGTATTCATTTAAATGAGGAATACTCTATTTTCATATGAATCCATCATTTCAATTAAAAAAATATTAATGAAGTAACTCACTTTAGGATATTATAAACAAGTAAAGACATCCACTGGCTGTTTCAGCAAACGCGTTATAAGCTCAGTCTTTCCCGGGAGTTGCATAAAAAAATTGCTATATATAGTTTAGTGATTTTTGAATTGAAAAAATTTATTGGCGGAACTGTTTTCTCTCATAAATTTCACAGACAATACATTAATCCGTGGCAGAAAGCCAACATGTCATCAATTAATATTACCATGAAGACAGTGCTAGAATGAAATATTCTAACATAATTTTTTTCTACGAGATGTGGCAGAATGAAGGGATTTGATACATAATTAGGGAAATAACTATTCCAAACTTTTGCCAGCTTTTGAATAAAGTTCCCCAGATTTTAATTTTATTCGAGAATCCAAAAATCTAGACGCCCTCTGGCGGTTGAATGACGAAAGTGTCTTATTACTTATTAGTACTAAATAATATCAGTGGATTGCCTCACGAAAAAATATTAGTTTACCTTCATCATAAGTTATTTTTGGATAATTATTATATTTAGAATTAAGAGTATTGGGATATTTTGCAGCAACATATGAAATTTTATTCTTTTTTCGATATAATTCTGAATTCAATGACGATTTACATAATTTTCGCCAGGGAAGTTGTGAAATATTTTTTCTATTATAATTCAGAATTTATTAATTCAAGTGTGGAAGACATTGATATATTCCGAGTTTTCAAATGAACGAGTCTTCGATACAAGCATATTATTTTCCCTAATTCACTGACTTCTCATCACTTCTACCATACGACGTAGCATACTTTCAATGCATTTCCGAATTGCTTCTGGGGGAATATTTTCCTGTTCTTCAAGAAGGGCTGTAAATCGGGCAAGGTGTTGGGCTGCCGATTTCGAACACGTCTACCTAGCATATCCCATACATGTTCAATTGGATTTAAATCCGGACTTCTGGCTGGCCACACCACTCGTTGAATATTCGCCTCTTCTAAGTATTCTGTTACAACCCGTCCAACGTGAGGCCTAGCATTGTCCTGCATTAACAGAAATATTCCCCAGAAGCATATGATAGAAGTGATGAGAAAGCGAGGTGGAAATACACGCTATTAATTTTCAGATGTTTGTTTATGTTTACTAGTCGATATATATATATATATATATATATATATATATATATATATATATATATATATATATATATATATAAATATGAGAAAGATATGAATATTGAGGGATCGGTAAAATACATGGATAAGATTTATTGGACATAACCCTCTGAAACTGAAATGAACCGTAGACAGCTGTTTCGGGCTTTCGGCCCTCATCAGTACGGTGAGAAGTTGACTCCGTTATGCGTTTTCGAATACCAACTTCTCACCGTACTGATGAGGGCCGAAAGCCCGAAACAGCTGTCTACGGTTCATTTCAGTTTCAGAGGGTTATGTCCAATAAATCTTATCCATGTATATATATATATATATATATATATATATATATATATATATATATATATATTTATATATATATATATATATATACTTATGAAAAAGAGAGCTAAAAAAATACAATAAATGTTGAAACAAAAAGTACCTAAGCTGAGGAAAAAAAGAACGGGGTATCATAACATTCTTTGTATGATACTACAGAATCATACGATACTATCAACACTAGTATCATACGATACTATACAGCCAGGGGAAAAAACCTCAGCCGAAAAAACCTGCCTCCCCGTAAACAAAATAACATAAAATATCAAATATCAGGAAAATCTTGAAAGACATCAGTGTGTTCATCTTCATGTTATCCGTCGATGGGCTCGGATACACAGATTCTTCCAAAACGACTCGTAATTCTTAATCTGAAATGAAAAAAGACAAAAGCAAAAAAGAAACCGATTATTCAGAATAAATCGAATGCATTTTGGAAATGCATTAGCTACTTTGAAAAAACATCAACATTAAGATTTCTTGGCCAAATAATGTTTGGAGGTTTATGAATATTTATGACAGAAATGTCATAAAATTTAAAAGAAATGACAAAAAAAAAACTCCATCAATTTCCCCTTTCCGAATCTGTTGAAAAATTACGAACTGATAATTTTTTAACATAACAAGCTAAACTTGTAAAAAATCAATTAATACATAATTTTCAACTGTCCTCTTTCACGAGGATTTTTTTCTGTTGCCGTGTGGGTTTCTTGCAGAAGAATCTCTTTGATACCATGTTCATCAGCTAATTTGGAGACGTAATCACACTTTCCTTTCGAAATTCCTTCGATATTCAAATTCAAAATCCACAAATTGTTGCTCTCTGGTCGTGAGGGTTTTTTCAAACCAGATACGACCTTCCAGGTGATGATTTTTCGGCACTTCAGATGTTTGAAGACCGCTACGGGACCCCAATGAAAGGCAATCATCTCCCATAGATAAACCAAACATGTTATAACACAAGAAAACAGAATATTTTTCAGGACCGAAAACTAAGACATATTACGAGAAATGTCATTCTGTAATAAGTCGATAAGGTATTGTAATGTTTTAACTTGTTATAAAAATTGAAAAAATGCAACACTTTCTTCGAAGATGTGTATCTTTTTTTTAAAAGCAGATACTGACGTGAATCGAAAAATATTTTGTTAAGAATGGGTCACACTTCAATTTAAAACTTAATGATATCAAATTTTCCTCCTCAAATTCACCACAGGGTGTTTAGAAATGGAGGGTATAAAACAAGGTTTTATTTCTCCCTGTATAACGGAGAAACTACAGGTATTTTTGCGAAGTAAAGTTTCTGTTAATGTTACAGTTCTATACCTGGTGAAAATTTCAACAAAAACGCAGCACCACGAAAAAAGATACAGGGTATTGAATTTGACAAAAATTTTACCTGTGCGTAATTTATTAACGGGGAGTTTATAACCAAAATTTGATATTACATCGATTTCGAAAATATGTTATATCTCTTCTATTTTCGAAAATATCTGGAAACATTAGAACCATTCTATAGGCACTTTTTCACTAGGAATATGACACTGTATACAGTATATTATTTTCACTAATTCACTGAATTTCAATTGATAATAATGAAATATTTCCATTATTATCATTTTCGATTTTTGCATTAAAAAATTCGTTTTGTAGACATGCTTTTTTTCCAGTAAATTCGACAGATAATAAAGTACCAACATATGAAAATGAAATATAACCATATTCAGTCAGGAAATTTTAGGAGTATCTCAATTTTTTTTACAATGTCATGTTTGACTTAAACAGAATTAAAGCTATATTATTGTCATCTCTTCACTTTGAATCTCGATGAACTGCCTTCACATGTTTCTTCAAATCATTTTTCCGACTCGAAGCATACTTACACAAGTGACACTTATGCTCCCTCAAATTCGAATGGATCGATATCACGTGTATTTTGAGTTGAGATTTCGTATTCGCGGCGTAATCGCACAAATGGCACTTGTTTTCCCTCAAATTCAAATGGACAGCCTCCACGTGACCTTTTAAGTGACCTTTATGGTTCGATGTATACTCGCACAGATGACACTTGTGTTTCTTCAAATTCAAATGGACAGATTCCACGTGATTCTTGAGATGCTGCTTGAAATTGGAAGCGAAATCACACGAGTGACACCTGAACTGCTTCAAATTCAGATGAACTGAATTTACATGTGCTTCCAGCTGTGTTTTTCGGGTTGTGGAAAAACCGCATAAGTTGCAATTGCATTGCTTCAAATTTAAATGGACAGAATTTATGTGAGTCTTGAGCTGAATCTTTTGATTGGAGGCGTAGTCGCAAGAATCACACTTATACTTCCTCAAATTTAAATGCACCGCGTCTACGTGTTTTTTGATATATGATTTTTTATTAGAAGCATAGTCGCACAAGTGGCATTTGTGTTCCTTCAAATTCAGATGAACAGTCTCGATATGGCTTTTAAGATGAGGCTTATGGTTCGATGCATACTCGCACAAATGACACTTGTGTTTCTTCAAATTCAAATGAATAGATTCCACGTGAGATTTGAGAAGATGCTTGAAATTGGAAGCAAAATCACACATGGGACACTCGAATTGCTTCAAATTTAGATGAATAGAATTTACGTGTGCTTCCAGCTGTGTTTTTCCAGTTGTGCAAAAATCGCACAAGTGACACTCAAATTTTTTTAAATTTAAATGGACAGATTTCATGTGAGACTTGAGATAAATCTCTTGGTTGGCTGCGTAATCGCACAAATGGCACTTGTGTTCCTTCAAATTCAAATGGACCGATTCCACATGAGAATCACACAAGTGACACCCGAATGGCCTCAAATTCAAATGAACAGAATTTACATGTACCTTCAGGTTACGTTTTAGGTTTGTGGAAAAATCGCACAAGTGACATTCGAATTGCTTCAAATTTAAATGCACCGCATCTACGTGTTTTTTGATCACTGATTTTTTATTGGAAGCGTAGTCGCACAAGTGGCACTTATGAGGCTTCGAATCCTTCGTGAGGACAACTTTTTCTAGTGGTTTTTCTTCAATGCTGGACAAATGGACCATTTCACCATCTGCATGTTTGGGCACAGAACCTAGGCTATTGTAACTTTCCATTTTAACAACAAAGGCATCTCTGTCATGAACTTGATCTTCATAGATGAATTGTTCAACGATATCCACATCTTCAATCTTGAAGTTGTGAGTTACACAACTATCTACATGTCTTGAAACTTGAGGACTGAAACAAAGAGAGTTAATCATAATCCTTATAAATAAGTGACGATCTATGGTTATTATTGAATGGGCATCACGTTGAAACGAATTCACCAAATTGGATAATTCTTTTTTTGTTGTGATTGTTATAGACTGGACAAGGTTTTTACAATGTAATATTTAAAGATGATAACGTACAGAAAAGAAAAAGAACGTTCATATTTCCTGCAACGATTCCAGAGTTACAATGTTGTTCTGAAAAGTCAAAAAACAGGTATATCAAATTCCGACACTCGAAGTTAATGTGAAAAAATAATTGAACTAGAATGATCATGATACTTACGAGTCCTTGCTGGAAACTGTTGCTTTTTCTTCCATGAGATCCTGTCCTACTTCAACAAAATCCATGCGTTTTGATGAAGGAAGTAATAGAGTTCAGAAACTCGGAGGAACAATTAAGAAACAGAATTGTTTAACTTGATCCAAAACAACAGAAACCCGGCGACATTAATGACATTTGACATAATGGCCATAGAAATATCAACAACGTTCCAAAAAATTTTGTAGGTTATAGCCATTGAGACTTTCTCCATTTTTTTTTCTTCGAAAATGAATTCAGGATGAAGTAAAACATAAAAAACAGAAATATCGGTGGCAGAGTCAGATATATTTAACATCCAGATCCCCAGAATTATATTCTAGGCCAGGTCAGTTGAGGCCAATAGAGTCTTTATTCTACAAAAAGATGTCTAAGAACAACATTCAAATTAAACAAACTGAAACATTCGGACTTGCAAACGTCACTTGACGAAACCTATGGATATAATAAAAGGATAATTGACTGTTTCTATTTATTGTAAAAATGTATTATTTGGGACCGCAGTCGAATGAGAAATCTCTTTTTTTTTTTAAACTCAAGCTTTCAGCTTTATTTAAGCCTTAATCAGGAGACACTAGAATCAGTATGAATCAGCAAGGAGTTACAATTCTTATATATACATAAAGCGTTTTCGGAAACTTACCCGGGTTAGCCCGATCTCTAACCTTTGCGTTCGTTTACTTAACCCGAACATCGAACCCGTGTTCGGAAAGTACGGGGCTGTTAACTCGATCACTGACTCGGGTTGATTTATCGTAACCCTACACAAGAGCTGGGTCGTTTGAAGCGTTAGACTCACCGCATGCGCGTTGCAGTTTAATTTGTATCTTAAAAACGCGGGAATACGCTTTTTACTTCATTTTCGCTCATTTTGAAATTTTATATATATTATAATTATAATTTCAAATATAATCATGGAAAAAGAAAATCTGGCACAGTGTGAAATGTGTGGCTTCATAAGCCAGGAGTCGAATGTTCGACATCATTTACAGCAATTTCACCAATCTCCAGGTAAATTGAACTTTATTATATTTTATTATTTTATGTTTTATATTATATAATTTTTCATAATTTGCATTATGTTTTTATTATAGTGAAGATGGATCATGCCAGATCCAATACTTACGAATTGGAAGAAGTTGCCGCCGAAGGTAAGTCTAAATAAAATATAGCTTATTCTAATAAAATTTGCAAAGTTGCTATATAATATGTAGGTACTTATATAATATCAAAACTATTAATTATGCACCTATTTCTTTTCCATCATTCAGATTTTTCTCAGCTTCATGAATTCTCCCATGATCCCGCAAGCCAGAATGAAATTAATGTAGATGTAGAGAATGGTAGTTTCAGAGAAGAAAATGATTCTATGAACTATGGAAACAATGGTAACTATCATTCACATTTTGGGATTACTAAAGAAGTAACATAATGCATAATTTCTAATATTTATGTTGCATCAATAATAATAACGTAATGGGAATTATTCCAGAATCTGAAAAAGCATACTGGAGCACACCTCAAATACGGCTGCTCATCCAATTGTACGATGAGCATAAATTGTTATTTCTGGACAAGAAGACCAGAAATAAAAAAGTGTGGAAAACCATCTCTGATGGAATTTATCGCATCGGGGGATCTATATTCACACCTGAGCAGTGTGAAAATAAATTCAAGAATTTAAAAAAACAATACAAAAAAATTATCGATAACAATACAAAAACAGGGAGAGGATCAATATCATGGCCGTTTTTCAAGGAAATGGATACCATTTTTTCGAAGGACCCAGATGTAACTCCCTTATCAACATGCAGCAATTTGGAAGGTCCTTCATCTACTGCCAATCCTGTAGATGAAGAGAATATGGGAGTGAATCCAACTCCACTCAGTATAGAGGTATTTCAATACTTTTTATTAAATGATTTGAAAAATATGAATTATGTGGAAGTAGCTTTGAATCAAATACTAATCTCCTTTCGGATTTAACCTACAGGTCAATAGTCGTGGAGTAAAGAGGAAGAACTCGTCTGCGGAAGAACCTGAATGGTTCAAAAAATTCAGAGAAGACTCTCAGAGGCGTCACGAAGAGAAAATGTTGAGGCAAGACAGTCTTCTTAAAATTCTGGAGAAATTGGCAGAAAAACTTTAAATGCTTATTTTCTAGTTTATTCATTCAGAGAAATATTTCTGTGATAAACCATATTCCTATTTTTAAAAAGTTGAATATTTTTTTATTTTATTATTTTTACACCTTTTAAGAGCAATATTTTCAGTTATGTGATATTAGATATTATAATATTTTTTTTGTTTCATGTAGTCACTTGTTATTTTTTCTTAATAAAAGAGTTTTGTTTATACAATTGTCTTTGTAATTAAAGCTGCATGGGGTTCCGAGGATTTAAGTGATATGGAAATCAATAGTGAATTAAAAAAATTTATTTGACTATTTCCCTACATATTTGATTCCTCTTATTGTATGAGGCAGATTCTTCCAGAACAAACTCATCAATTATTGGTCCACTATCTATCTCATCAAGATCCATATCTACATCTTTGTCTTTGTTCTGCATGCATATATTATGTAAAACACAACATGCAATAATAATATTAGGTATTGTTTCAGTTTTGTGAGTATTTATAAATTTCAAAGTTCTAAACCTTCCTTTCAGAAGCCCGAATGTTTGTTCAATATGAACCCGAGTTGATGAGTGTAAGTAATTGAAGTGTCTCTGCTGTTGAGTCAAATGGCCATTGTCTCTATAGGGTGTAATCAGATTACTTGCACAAGGGTATGCCGAATCACCCAATAAATGATATTTATCACTAATATTTGGCATTATGTGCCTGAACAATGGAGACATCCTGTAGACTCTCGCATCGTGGACACTTCCTGGACATCCTGGAATAATAATATTTTCATGATTGAATTCGATTATGTATGACTATAATACAATGGTTTTGAGGATGCAATTAAGAAAAAATGAATATATTCTTCTGAAATTACCAGCAAAACAGTCTGTGAATATGCATGAGGCATCACAAACAGCCTGTAAAACAATTGAATGTTGTTGCTTCCTGTTTAAATATTTATTAGGCATGTATGATGGAGTTAATATTGAAATATGGCTTCCATCGATTGCCCCTATCACCCCATCAATACCTCCTCTTTTTTTGAATTTTCTGGCTATATTCTCATATGACTCGGGCCATTTTATAAACATTGCAGATACTGCCACAAGCACATTTACCACTCTGTGGAAATATTCCCATGCTGTACTCAGTGAGACATCAAATCTATCTGCTATTGACCTGGAAAAATACCATTATATTAGCAACATCAAACTATTCTTATTGAAGTTATTCCATCGTTGATTGATTTAATATCTCCTAATGAAAATGAAAAAGCTTACCTATAGACTTCTTGATTAGCTAGCATCCATATTGTCAAGAGTAGCTGTTTCTGAGGACAGGATGGTCTACCACCTAGTGAAGTTGCCCTATATATTTTTTCGCCTATTTTTTCTAACATATCCTGAACTGTACTCCTTTCTAATCGAAAATGACCTCGGAATTCTATAATAAATTCAAATTTCAAATTCTTAAGAAAAATAATAATAATATATAAGAATAACGCAATCATTCTACCTGACAGAGAATAATGTTGAACTACTTCTTCGTAATTCTGGATGCAGATCCTTCTGCGCTTAGTTACTGGTTTCACAGATAACATTAAACATGGAATCTCCTCCTCTATTTCATCATCTTCGTCAACAAAAAAATCAAAGGCTAATGCCATTGCAGTTGCAATTTTCCTCTTATTCATAATTTTGATAAATAGATATTAATATATAGTTATTGATCACTTGAAGGGCACACCACAAACTAAAAGAAAGATCTGACAATCGCCAATAATTTCCAGCAAAGCTAGGGACGATACAAAAATGCACTGGGAATGGGAATAAAATATTTGGTTATGTTAACAATAACAAAAGCTTAACCGGATATGTTCGTAAACTTTAGAACCGGGTCTGTAATCCGAGAAGATCCGTCACGTGACCTCGATGGATCGAGTTAGTAACCCTGGGTAGGTTTCCGAAAAAGCCTATATATATATAAAACTTACGAAAGTGAGATAAAATTCAAGATCGATAATTGAAATTCTTATCATCAGAGATCATTAGTTCTTTAAATTTCAAGGAAAATGATGAAAGTAATTAGTAATAGATGACAAATATTTCGGCATTCAGTAGAATATAGAAATATGTCCTTTGCATTTTCAGTAGTTTGAGTTTCAACAAAATTTATGAATAACGAAAATAAAATTCTATCTAAACTTTTTTCAAGTGATGGTATTCTCATTTTAAGGGTTAACACGGTTATTATGTTTTAAATTTTTGTCAATATCAATCAGTAGGGCATAGACAGAACTCAAGGAATCAACGTCTTTGTTTGAATTAATACTATCATCATTTTGTGCAATTCTGATCATTTCTAATGATGTTCTTTTCCTGATGTTTGTTTCACAGTCCAACACTTCAACTTCCTCAAATGATGGTATATGTCCAGTTTCTATAGAGTGTTTCGCTAAAGCACAATGATCTTTTTTCAATCTAATATTACTTTTGTGCAGGTTGATTCGTTGTTGTAATGTTGTTGATGTCTGTCTTATATATTTCAATTCACAACGAGCATGGAATTTTGTAGTTTAAAGAAAAAAGAGATTTCTCATTCGACTGCAGTCCCAAATAATACATTTTTACTATATATATAAATATATATATGAATGTGTAATATACGAAATTAATTCGAAAACTTAGAATTGAAACATGTATATAATACAAGAAGTAAATTTTATTTGTGTGATGAAAAACCCAATTTTTCTTATGTACGGAAAAATGTTTCTTATTCTATTTTAACAATATGGAATAAATTACCTAGCGAATTCAAAACTAGACCTACATACATTAAAAAAAACACTAAAAAAATTCCTAATTAAAAAATGTTAGTATTCATTAAATGACTTTTTGGATGAAAAAGATTTTAGTGATCTTTAATGTCAGACTAGTTTTAAATATTTTTTTCTTGTGTTAATATTTGTATTTTGTTTGACACGATCTACACCTATGTGGTAAATGCTAGACATACTTTCCATTATGTTGTGTCTTGTAAAAGATCAAATAAAGGATTATTATTATTATGATTTTTTCAAGAATTTGACCATTGATACATTAGCTGAATATAAGTTTTCTATTCCTACTTCTAACTATAGGTAAAACGTTACCTTTGGCATCAATTGATTTCATTTGGTTCATACAGCACCAATTATACATTAGATCTGAATTATTTTGCAACCTAAATTGGTCATTTGAGTATTTAACTCTATTAAATATTACGATATCGTCGGTAAAGATAAGTATGACTCCAAACCTGAGAGAATCGCAAATACCATTGATAAACTACATAAATTGTATGAGACCTAAATGAGATCCTTGAGGCACACCAGATGTTGCAATGAGAGGATCCTATAAATTACCCCTATTACGTACAAGCAATTTACATTTAGTCAAAGGAATGGATCCGTTTCAGAATGCCACCTCTCAGTCCAAACTTGGATAGTTTATAAATAAAAAGATTGATATTCACTGAATGAAATCCAAGTTAATAAGAAACTGAAGGACTTTGGTCGACTGAATTTGACTGCGGTAAACAAAACACTGTCATTATTATTGATTTATTCGGATTTTGACACTCAAAATTTCGATGAACTCAATCTAAGATTTTTCAAATTCGAATGAACTGAATTTATGTGTGTTTCAAGTACCAATTGGACAATTTTTTTTATATCATACTCATATTCTTTATGAAATTCTGAAGTTCAACTACAAAATATCTAGTGTTGATCTTTATTTGAAACATTCTGATGTCTTTGTGAATCATGTTGTAATTCTTGGGAATTAATAAATTTGGTCTTCGCTATACAATTTCTTTTTATTAATAAAATTTAACAATCATAAAGTCTAACAGGAGCCCGATTTTCGTGAAAAACACAATATCTTCATTTGTTTAGGAGATATTACCAAATTTTGATATTACATCGATTTCGAAAATATGTCATAACTTTTTTATTTTCGAAAATATCTGAAAACACTATAAACATTCTACAGGCACTTTTTCACTAGGAATATGACTGTTTTCAATTTTTTTTTCCTCTACTAAGGGTGAAATTGACGTTTGGAATACTTTAAGATAAAATGAGAACAGTGTATGTAATTTTCAAAATCAGTTTTACAGTTCTAACAACATTGGAGCTGATCTGAATTCGAATGAATTGAGTTCATATGGTTTTTGAGGTGAGATTTATTGTTTGTAGCATATTCACATACACTACACTTGTGTATCTTCAAATTTAAATGCACTGTACTTATATGTTTTTTGAGTTCCCGTTTTTGTTTAGAAGCGTACTTGCATAAATGGCACTTGTGTGGTTTCAAATTAAGATGAACCGAATCAATATGTTTTTTGAGTGCCGATTTTTGATTGCAAGCATAGTCGCACAAATGACATTTGTGTTCTTTCAAATTCAAATGTACTGAATCTATATGTACCTTGAGACAAATTTTATGTTTCGAAGCAAAGTCGCATAAATGACACTGGTGTTGATTCGAATTTGAATGAACTGTATCGATGTGTCTTTTCACATGTGGCTTATGATTTGAAGCAAAATCACACAAATGACACTTGTGTTGCTTAATATTGAAATGAACTGCATTTACATGTCCATCAAGGTAAGCTTTACGGTTCGAAGCATAATCACATGACTGACACTTATACCGCCACAAATTTAAATGGACAGAATTCCTGTGAGTCTCGAGCTCAATCTTTCGATTGGAGGCATAGTCACAAGAATTACACTTATACTTCCTCAAATTCAAATGCACCAAGTCTACGTGTTTTTCGATCAATGATTTTTTATTAGACGCATAGTCGCACAAGTGACATTTGTGTTCTTTCAAATTCAAATGAACAGACTCCATGTGACTTTTAAGTTGAAATTTATAGTTCGATGCATACTCGCACAAATGACACTTGTGTTTCTTCAAATTCAAATGAATAGATTCCACGTGAGACGCGAGATTTTGCTTGAAATTGAAAGTGGAATCACACAAGTGACACCTGAATGGCCTCAAATTCAGATGAACAGAATTTACATGTACCTTCAGGTTAGGTTTTTGGGTTGTGGAAAAATCGCACGAGTGACATTCGAATTGCTTCAAATTTAAATGCACCACATCTACGTGTTTTTTGATCGATAATTTTTCATTGGAAGCATAGTCGCACAAGTGGCACTTATGAGGCTTTGAATCCTTTGTGAGAACAACTTTTTCGAGTGGTTTTTCTTCTATGCTGGACAACTGGACCATTTCACCATCTGCATGTTTGGACACAGAACCTAGGCTATCGTAACTTTCCATTTTAACAACGAAGGCATCTCTGTTATGAACTCGATCTTCATCGATGAATTGTTCAACAATCTCCACATCTTCAATCTTGACTTTGTGAGTTACACAGCTATCTACATGTCTTGAAACTTGAGGACTGAAAAGGAGACAATTAATAATAATCTATACAAGTAGAAGACGATCTATGGTTATTATTGAAAGAGCATCACGTTGAAACGATTTCACCAAATTGGATAATTCTTTTTTTGTTGTGATTGTTATAGACCGAACAAGGTTTTTACAATGTAATATTCAAAGATGATTACATACAGAAAAGAAAAGGAACGCGTTCATTTTTCCCGCAATTATAGAATTTAATTTCTTAGGATTTAGACACTTAGGCAAAACAGTGACGTATTTTATGTTCTGTGTTAGGTTATATCGAGTGAATCGAATTACTATCAACGATTCCAGAGTTACAATGTCGTTCTGAAAAGTCAAAAAACAGGTATATCAAATTCCGACACTCGAAGATAATGTGAAAAAATCATGGAACTAAAATGAGATTTGCGGTAATTTCAACAGACTGCACTTAATAAATGAATCATGATACTTACGAGTCCTTACTGGAAACTGTTGCTTTTTCTTCCACGGGATCCCGTCCTACTTCAACAAAATCCATGCGTCTTGATGAAGAAATTAATGGAGTTCAGAAACTCGGAAGAACAATTAAAAAGGAACAGAATTGTTTGACTCGATCAAAAACACACAGATTACAGATACTAGAATCTGTTATCTGTGCAAAAACAACAGAAACCCAGCGACATTAATGACATTTGACATAATGGCCATAGAAATATCAACAACCTTCCAAAAAATTTTGTAGGTTGTAGCCATTGAGACAATATTCTTTTCTTCTAAAATGAATTCAGGATGAAGTAAAACGTAAAAAACAGAAATATCAGTGGCACAGTTAGTTATATTTAACATCCAGATCCCCAGAATTATTGGCGAATCCAAAAATCTAAACTCCCTCTAGCGGCGAAATATCGCCTTAAGAAAACAAGTATACTTCGGAGTAATCCCGTTCAAAATACATGGTTTTTAATATAAATTAGTGATATTTTCGTTTGATATGCGAAGATTGGTGTAATTATTAGGTTTTCTGAATAGTAAAATTGATGCTGAGAAACTATCGAAAGGTATTTATACGAGAATTATAAGTTCTCAAATTCATGTGTTAAATGTCAGGTTAGGAGCTATATTGAAGCTGAGCAGAAATAAAAAGATTCATTTGAATAATATTGGCTAGTGGAATAATATTTTCATCATGAGTGAATGAATTATAATGCCCTTGATATATTGAAAAAAGAGAAGCTTGGGTGAGAAAATTGAAGATGGGAAAAATGATTGTTTTCTCTCATCATTTTAGGATTGATAATCTCGTCATAGGTCTGTTGTGAAAAATTCTGTGAATAATTCATAATATTTATTTATATATCTTTTCAGCTTCAAAATTTCAGCAAATGAAAGCTCTTGAGCTTAAAGCTACTGCTGTGACTTCTCGAAACTTGCGACGTAGTCAATATCCAGAAGAAATGAATAGAACTTGTATGGCCCAACATAAATTGAGGAAAGAATCCAGGAATGATACTCTTAGGAATAAACATATAATTTCTCAATCAACAACTCATTGTACTCATTTCCATGATTTTGAAAGTGGTGTGTGAATCAGAGAAAAAAATGCTGCAATATTGTCTGCTTTGAGTAAAGAGGAACAATCTGCTGTGCATGTGCTATCCAAAATGCAATCTGTGACATTTGAAAATGCAGAGGAAATATCCAAAGACAATAGGACAAGTGAACACTGGTGATTTGATGTGAAATTTTGTTAATGCCTTTAAAAATGAGAAAGAATTGAATCTCTGAGGGCCGGTTGTTCAATTGAGGATTAATCCGCTGATTATTGGATCCAGGATTAACTTCTAACTCTGGATCAGTGAAGTCGGTCGTTGTTCAATGACAAACTAACACCGGATTACCTGATCCAGTGTTAACCTCGGAATTCGCTGTTTTCTCGAAAGCATATTGGCTACACTGCTATTACCGATGAATCGAGCCGTCGTTCTTCATTGAAAGAAGAATTTAAGTTCTATCATTTTAATTATCTATGTCGATAAGCCGACTCGATGAAAATTTCGAATTCAAAATTTCATTCCTTCAAAATCATGAGTGAGTAGTTGAAAGTGGAAGCGGTGTTGAAAAAATTGAAATGGAAGGGATTAAGAAGAGAACTTCAAACTTTAATGAAGGGGAAGAGAAAGTGTTGATAAATCTTGTGAACAAATATCAGCATATAATAGAAAACAAGAAAACTGATGCTGTTACTAACGAGGAAAAATAAACACGTGAAAAGAATTAAGCAGGGAATTTAATTCAATTTGTGGTGGTTGCAAATCGTACCAAACCCTGAAAACCAAATTTAAAAATTTGAATCGATTGAACAATTCTTTTTCTGTTAATTCTTCCCGATAGTTACGACGCTGCTTGAATACCGGACTCTTTCGCATTGGAAAAAGTACATCAAACACTTCCAAAAAATCTTCATCGTCTATGATATTTTCATTCTCCACATTCGACATTTTCAGTTTTCACCAAAAATACGTTGATCTCAAATCAAAACAAAACAACAGATTGTAGAAGTATGAGATTGTAGAAGTAGACCTGTCAAATAAGTTAGGTTATAATCCGTGAATTATCTCCGTAATCCCTCGAATTCCATGGGTTAACTTAACCCTGAGTTAATCCGGTGTTTTCTCTTGATCCTTCATTGAAAAACGGCACCTCGTTCGTAACCCCGGATTACCAGTAATCGCGAGATGATCTCCTATTGAACAACCGGCCCTGACTGAATTTGCAAACGCTTAGTTTGGAAGATTATAAGTTTTCAAACAATTAAAATTTTTTAAGTTTTTTATAAATTCTCAAAGGTTTGTCCTATGTTTATGTCAGCATTTTGTTTCAGTCGTTCCACTTTGACTTGGCAATTACATACATCTCTCCTAATTTTTTGTATCATCTCTGGCAAATTTTCCATTGTAAACAAATATTTTATCTATATTTGATTGTTATCTTAATATTGTGTCGGTTTCACAAAACTTTAATTGTGTGATTGAAAAACCTTACATAAATTAGAACCAATCGACTCACTTGTTTTGAAATTTCCACGAATCGCGGTGACTCCAATTAATTCAACGGTACAAACGAAGTTTCGTGAAACCGACCAATATACAATTTCCATTTTAAAATCACAAACAAAACACAAATGAAGACTGGAAAAAATTTCAGAATCGTTTATTCATTTTGCTACATATGATTGAAGAAATGATTAAATGAAATGTTCTCGATCAAATTTTGTTCGTAATCTTCATGAAAGGAGCACCCACTTTCAAAAATGATTTGGGAAAACTTTAATAAACAATGAAGTCATATGTTTCCAAATTCAACAGATTCATCTTAACCTGTGTGCAGCACGAATGATTCTGCTTGAATTGGATATCATTTCGAGGTAGTACCATTTATTTACGAATTCTGCAGAATCTCATGGATCTAGGAAATACTTCCAAATATATTATTCTACGTCATTTGAGTAATCCCAACAAGTGTAATACATATTCATTTTACCAAATAATCTTTGCATACAATTTTTTCATCATTCGTAGTGAAAACGAGTTGTTCTTCTGAATTCGCCACACTTAATGTACAATCAGAAATGCATTAACATACACTACCATCTTAAAAAGCCTTTAAATCACTCTTAAAGTGAAAATCTATTCATTTATTTCACAAAATGATATAAATATCCCGTTGTCATTCAAAAATTTACAGAAAAAAACCCCTAGCGCCACTCAAGCTGGTGGCTAAATTTCGAACCTAGAAAATAAGTATTTACAGCGCCCTCAACGGTAGTTGGATTCGCCAATAGAAGAACTGTTAAGAACATGTCTAGAGGAACGGGATAAATAAAGGTTCAAAACTTCTCCACAGTGGCGCTAGTAACTGAAAAAGTACGAATTGAAAATGACGTTTCCGCCAAAGATACCTAGAGTACTTTATAATCTTTGGTTTCCGCGTGTCTGCATTTAGCACAGTGCACGTGCACACAGCCAGAGATCTCTAACACAGTTGAAGGTAAAAAATTATGGTTTTAAAGTATCGACACCAGGATAGAAGATGCTGAGGAAAAAGTCGAATGCTTCCCAACTTACGAGCATGGTTATAATGAGGCCCAATCATATATTTCCGGCTATATTGCTCGTAAGTTGAGAAAAAAACATTGAATGTGTGGATTGCTCAAAGGAAATTGAAATTAATGCAAATGAAGGGAGATAACTGAAACTTCTGAAACGAAATAGTGTTATTCAGAAGATGAACCTATATGGGGGATTGATTTTTGCCAGTGAAAGACTGTTTCATCTGGCAAAATAACTGGAGATGTGTGTTTTCAGGGCCTTGAAAAAAGGTTAACAAATATCGAAACGACAACAGAAATTTCCAACGAAATTGAAAAAGAAAAAATAATAACTGTTGGTTGCAAAAACCATGCCAAAGAATTGACGAAAAAGGTCATCGATCTATACATTGTAATGCGAGCGAACTTTTTTACAAAATCAGAAAATAAGCGCTATGAAGTTGCCAGAACAAATACAAAAATGCTCAGGAGAAATGCAAAATTGTTTTCGTAAAAACGACCCTTGTAAATATTATAATGAAGTTTGTAGTTTGTTTATAGTATAGGTATTATTTTTGAATTTACATAATTAATTTTTCATGTTTTTGATAACAAACTTCTTTCAATTTTTTTTCTTCTAATACTGCAGAAATTTCATGTATATTGTATAATAAAGATATGTTTTGTTGAAATTTATATACAATTATATAAAATTTATATACATTTATTTTCCATAATTATACATTTTATTTAATTTTTGCCTTTTTTATGTTTTTTCAATAAACTGATGCTGACAAAATATTCGCTCAATATGCTTAGGAAAAATTTATTTTATTGGGGAGATTAAGCAGTGTTTAGTAATTTAAAAAAAAAATTATTGTAGTCCCTCTTATTTGTTTTCTTTGGTGAGTGCAATTTGGTTAATACGCCAGGTGAAATAAACTTAAAAAGTTCGATTGGAGAATTATTAATAGTGTGAAATAATTCGGACTTCGTGAGAAAGTATAATAAGTAACAATTATATCGGGAACATATAATGCACTTCTAGAAAAATACGATTGCAACTACGTTCATATTCTTCTGAAGATAGATAGATAGATGCCAAAGAGTTGAAATAAGAAAGGACGGTGTTAGAGTGAGATCAGAGAAGATAGAAAACACTGTGGGTGTACCACAAGGCAGTATTCTAGGTCCAATATTATTTATAATCTTTATAAGCGATTTGTGTAAAATCGCACTTAACTCAGATTCAACTATTTCAAGTTTTTCTGATGACACGAATTTGTTAGTAGGAGCAAAAACAATGGCAGAATTGATTTATAAAAGTGAAATTTTCTTTAACAGAGCACAATCATGGTTTAAACAAAATAAATTGATAAATGAGAAAAAAACGAACGTTGTAATTTTTAGTACTAACCGATGTAGATTAGAAAAACCAGAACAAATAACCATAAATGATAATGAATTTTCTCTCTCGGAATACATAAAAATTCTTAGGTGTATACATTGATAGGTTTTTGAAATTTGACTACCATACAAACATTGTGTCAAAAAAACTCAGTGGAATTTGTTATGCTATGCGAATAACCTCTAGGTATGTTGGAGTAGAATCACTTAAAATACTGTATCATGCTAATTTTGAGTCTAAATTAAGATACGGCATAATTTTTTGGGGACGTTAGAGAAAACTTAGAAACAATGTTCATAATTCAAAAGAGAATAATAAGGATTATGTATAAAATGAAATACAGAGAAAGTTGTAGGGGAGTATTCAAACAAAAAGGTCTTTTAACTGTAAGTGGCCTATATTTAAATGATTGTTTAATATTCTTATTTAAAAATAGAAATAATTTCAATATAACTCAAAAATACTCTTCTAGATCATTGGATATAAATTATCCTATACATAGACTAACATTGACAGAGAACAACCCATCATATATGTGTATAAGAATATTTAATAAACTGCCTAATAGAATAAAATGTATAAGTAATCTCAAAAAATTCAGAAAAGAAGTGTATTCTTTGCTGACAAACTTGGAGCCATATAACTTGGCAGAATATTTTGGTGCACAGTTGGTCTAATGTACATATTTGTTTACTGTGCTGTGACGTCATTTCATTTATTGTTGGTGTGTATATGAATTGAATTATGTAGCGATCAACATTATTTGGAATAAAGTTGTTGTTGATGTTGTTGAAAGTTACATTGCTTTTTCAAATTTTATTTTCAACAATTGCAAACATACTTTCATTGCTGATTTATCTTGCTGCTTCCTAATTTATCTCTCTATCAACTATGAACTGTTATGAACAGTACTTTATGACGTTTTCCTATGATGTTCACCAAAGATTATAGAGTATACTTTATAATCTTTGATGTTCACCTTTTTTGTACACTAGCGCCACCAATTTGCACCAGTTCAACGGATACTTTTGATACGCGAAGATTATTTCCCTTCCCTCTACCATGATACAAGGAATACATATTCTCTGTATCATGATCATGCCCTCTACCCTCCATACCTTTTTCTTTTCCTTGAAATGGATTCAGGATGAAGTTGAAGATAAAAAACAGAAATATCACTAGCACAGTAGATATATTTAACATCTAGATCCCTAATATTACACTCTCAAGAATTTGGCCATTGACACAGTAGCTGAATATGAGTTTTCTATCCCTACTTCTAAGTATAGGTAAAACGTTACCTTTGGCACCATTCAATTTCATTTGGTTCATACAGAACCAATTATAAATTAGATCTAAATGTTTTTGCAACTTAAATTGGTCATTTGAGCATTTAACTCTATTGAATATTACAACATCGTCCGAAAAGATAAGTATGACAGCAAACCTGAGAGAATCGCAAATACCATTGATAAACTATATAAAGAGTATGGGACCCAATTGGGATCCTTGAGGTACACCAGATGTTCTGATGAAAGGATCCTATAGATTACCCTTAATATGTACAAGCAATTAACGTTTAGTCAAATAAGAATGGATCCATTTCAGAGTGCCACCACTCAGTCCAAACTAGTATAGTTTATGAATAAGAAGATTAATATTCACTGAATAAAGTTCCTTCGCAAAATCCAAGTAAATAGTAATCTGAAGGACTTCGATCCATGGCCTTTGACTGTAGTAAAAAAACTCAAAAATACTAATAACCCCTATCCCTACTTCTAATTATAGGTAAAACGTTACCTTTGGCACCATTTAATTTCATTTGTTCATACAGGACTAATTATAAATTACATCTAAATTTTTTTGCAACCTTATTTGGTCATTTGAGCGTTCAACTTTATTGAATATTACAATATCGTCGGCAAAATAAGTATCACAGCAAACCTGAGAGAATCGCAAATAAGATTGATAAACTATATAAATAGTATGAGATCCTTGAGGCACACCAGATGTTCTGATGAAAGGATCCCATAGATATAGATATCTATCTATATCTATGAGATTACCCCTATTATGTACAAGCAATTCACATTTAGTCAAAGGAATGGATGCGTTTCAGAATGCCACCTCTCAGTCCAAACTTGGATAGTTTATAAATAAAAAGATTAATATTCACTGAATGAAATGCCTTAGCAAAATCCAAGTTAATAACAAGCTGAAGGACTTTGGACGATTGAATTTGACTGCGGTAAGAAAAAAACTGTCATTATTATTGATTTTTTCGAATTTTGACAATCAAAATTTCGATGAACTCAATTTAAGTTTTTTCAAATTCGAATGAACTCAATTTATGTGTGTTTCAAGTACTGATTGGTACAATTTTTTTTATCATACTCATGATTTCTATGAAATTCCGAAGTTCAACTACAAAATATCTAGTGTTGATCTTTATTTGAAACATTCTGATGTCTTGGTGAATCACTTTGTAATTCTTGGGAATTAATGAATTTGGTCTTCGCTATACAATTTCTTTTTATTTATAAAATTTAACAATCATAAAGTCTAACAGGAGCCCTGGGCTCGATTTTCGTGAAAAACACAATATCTTCATTTGTTTAGGAGATATTACCAAATTTTGATATTACATCGATTTCGAAAATATGTCATAACTTTTTTATTTTCGAAAATATCTGAAAACACCATAAACATTCTACAGGCACTTTTTCACTAGGAATATGACTGTTTTCAATTTGTTTTCCTCCTCTACTAAGGGTGAAATTGACATTCGGAATACTTTCAGATAAAATGAGAACAGTGTATGTAATTTTTAAAATCAGTTTTACAGTTTTAACAACATTGGAGCTGATCTGAATTCGAATGAATTGAGTTCATATGTTTTTTAAGGTGAGATTTATTGTTTGTAGCATATTCACATACACTACACTTGTGTATCTTCAAATTTAAATGCACTGTACTTATATGTTGTTTGAGTTCCCGTTTTTGTTTAGAAGCGTACTTGCATAAATGGCACTTGTGTGGTTTTAAATTAAGATGAACCGAATCAATATGTTTTTTGACTGCCGATTTTTGATTGCAAGCATAGTCGCACAGATGACACTTGTGTTCCTTCAAATTCAAATGTACTGAATCTATATGCCCCTTGAGACTAATTTTATGTTTTGAAGCAAAGTCGCATAAATGACACTCGTGTTGCTTCGAATTTGAATGAACAGTATCGATGTGTCTTTTCACATGCTGCTTATACTTTGAAGCAAAATCACACAAATGACACTTGTGTTGCATAAAATTGAAATGAACTGCATATACATGTCCTTCAAGGTGAGGTTTGCGGTTCGAAGCATAATCACATGATTGACACTTATACCGCCTCAAATTTAAATGAACAGAATTTACATGTACTTTCAGGTTGGTTTTTGGGTTGTGGAAAAATTGCACAAGTGACATTCGAATTGCTTCAAATTTAAATGCACCCCATCTACGTGTTTTCTGATCACGGATTTTTTATTGGAAGCGTAGTCGCACAAGTGGCACTTATGAGACTTTGAATCCTTTGTGAGAACAACTTTTTCAAGTGGTTTTTCTTCTATGCTGGACAAACGGACCATTTCACCATCTGCATGTTTGGGCACAGAACCCAGGCCATTGTAACTTTCCATTTTAACAACGAAGGAATCTCTGTTATGAACTCGATCTTCATCGATGAATTGTTCAACGATATCCACATCTTCAATTTTGACGTTGTGAGTTACACAACTATCTACATGTCTTAAAACTTGAGGACTGAAACAAAGGGAGTTAATCATAATCCTTATAAATAAGTGACGATCTATGTATTATTGAATGGGCATCACATTGAAACGAATTCACCAAATTGGATAATTCTTTTTTTGTTGTGATTGTTATGGGCCGGACAAGGTTTTTACAATGTAATATTCAAAGATGATAACGTACAGAAAAAAAAAGAACGTTCATTTTTCCTGCAATTATGGAGTTTAATTTATTAGGTTTTAGACACAAAGGCAAAACAGTGACGTATTTTATGTTCTGTGTTAGGTTATATCGAGTGAATCGAATTACTATCAACGATTCCAAAGTTACAATGTTGTTCTGAAAAGTCAAAAAACAGGTATATCAAATTCCGACCCTCGAAGTTAATGTGAAAAAATAATTGAACTAAAATGATCATGATACTTACGAGTCCTTGCTGGAAACTGTTGCTTTTTCTTCCACAGGATCCTGTCCAACTTCAACAAAATCCATGTGTCTTGATGAAGTAATTGTGTTCAGAAACGGAGAAACAATTAAGAAACAGAATCGTTTAACTTGATCAAGAACAACAGAAACCCGGCGACATTAATGACATTTGACCAGAGACAATCTCTGATTTGACATAATGGCCATAGAAATATCAACAACCTTCCAAAAAATTTTGTAGGTTATAGCCGATCAGACTCTCACAATTTTCTTTTCTTCGAAAATGAATTCAGGATGATGTAAAACATAAAACACACAAATATCGGTGGCACAGTTAGATATATTTAACATCCAGATCCCCAGAATTATATTCTGGGCCAGGATCCTATAAATTACCCCTTTCACGTACAAGCAATTCACATTTAGTCAAAAGAATGGATCCGCTTCAGAGTGCCACCTCTCAGTCCAAACTTGGATGGTTCATTCACTGAATAAAATGCCTTCACAAAATCCAAGTTAACAATCTGAAAGACTCTGGTCGATTGAATTTGACTGCGATAAAAAAAAACTGTCATTATTATTGATTTATTCGGATTTTGACACTCAAAATTTCGATGAACTCAATCTAAGTTTTTTTCAAATTCGAATGAACTGAATTTATGTGTGTTTCAAGTACCGATTGGTACAATTTTTTTTATCATACTCATATTCTTTATGAAATTCCGAAGTTCAACTACAAAATATCTAGTGTTGATCTTTATTTGAAACATTCTGATGTTTTCGTGAATCACTTTGTAATTCTTGGAATTAATATATTTGGTCTTCGCTATACAACTTCTTTTTATTTATAAAATTTAACAATCATAAAGTCTAACAGGAGCCCTGGGCTCGATTTTCGTGAGAAACATGATATCTTCATTTATTTTGGAGATATTACCAAATTTTGATATTACATCGATTTCGAAAATATGTTATATCCCTTCTATTTTCGAAAATATCTGGAAACATAGAACCATTCTACAGGCACTTTTTCACTAGGAATATGACACTGTATACAGTATATTAAAAAAAATAAATAACTGTATTTAAGGCCATTGACCTAAGTCCTTCAGCCCAATGAAATCAATCAAATTACAGTAATGTATTTTTTTCCGGAATCTTTCATTCAACTGTGCCATTCTCTCTCTTATGGAACTACTTTTGTCAGCTCATACAGGAGATTGTTGGAGGGATTATGTAGGTGGTTTCTTGGATTCCTCAGCTTTGTAATTGTCCTTAGTGCTGTGGTTTCAGCCACTTCTATCATCTTCCACAAGGAATCTTTGCAGTTTGCATATAACGGATGATCGTATTCGATTATAGGCCTACATATTGTTTTGTATATCTTAGTAGCTGTTTTCATGCTAATGCCTTGGTCCTTATATGTTAAACATTTGAAATGTTTTGCTCTAGTGATGGCTTTTTTCTTCATGTTGTTGACGTGTTGCTTCAGGCTGGCTTTGTTGTCTATATGGATTCCCAGGTATTTCATTGATGGAGAAGGTTTGACTTTTTTATTGTTTATAGAAACAGATGGAGAGTTTTCATTGATGTTGTGATTAAATATTATAAGTTGTGATTTCGCTGGGTTACAGTATATTAAATAAAAATAAAATAAATAACTGTATTTAAGGCCATTGACCTAAGTCCTTCAGCCAATGAAATCAAACAAATTACATTCATGTTACAAAAAAAAAAAAGAATATATGGATATGTAGATGTTTATGATGTCGCATCTTGATTGCTTCTTAGTTTTTCTAGAAATGTACAGGTAGGGAATTTCCTATGTGGATCACTGACTGGCTCACAGTGAAATTGCTGAAGAACATCTTCGGCACCCTCTAATCTTTTCCGGAATCTTTCATTTAACTGTGCAATTCTCTCCCTTATTGGAACCACTTTTGTCAGCTCATACAGGAGATTGTTGGAGGGATTATGTAGGTGGTTTTTCTTGGATTCCTCAGCTTTGTAATTGTCCTTAGTGCTGTGGTTTCAGCCACTTCTATCATCTTCCACAAAGAATCTTTGCAGTTTGCATATAACGGATGATCGTATTCGATTATAGGCCTACATATTGTTTTGTATATCTTAGTTGATGTTTTCATGCTAATGCCTTGGTCCTTATATGTTAAACATTTGAAATGTTTTGCTCTCGTGATGGCTTTTTTCTTTATATTGTTGATGTGTTGCTTCAGGCTGGCTTTGTTGTTTATATGAATTCAAAGGTATTTCATTGATTGAGAAGGTTTGACTTTTTCATAATCATAATCATTATCATTTATTTCATCTTCAACAATTATCAAATTATTATTGTTTATAGAAATAGATGGAGAGTTTTCATTGATGTTGTGATTAAATATTATAAGTTGTGATTTCGCTGGGTTACAGTATATTAAATAAAAATAAAATAAATAACTGTATTTAAGGCCATTGTCCTAAGTCCTTCAGCCCAATGAAATCAAACAAATTACATTACATGTTACAAAAAAAAAAAAATATATGGATATGTAGGTGTTCATGATGTCGCATCTTGATTGCTTCTCAGTTTTTCTAGAAGTGTGCAGGTAGGGAATTTTCTATGTGAATTACTGACTGGCTCACAATGGAATTGCTGAAGAACATCTTCGGTACCCTCTAATCTTTTCCGGAATCTTTCATTCAATTGTGCAATTCTCTCTCTTATTGGAACCACTTTTGTCAGCTCATACAGGAGATTGTTGGAGGGATTATGTAGGTGGTTTCTTGGATTCCTCAGCTTTGTAATTGTCCTTAGTGCTGTCGTTTCAGCCACTTCTATCATCTTCCACAAGGAATCTTTGCAGTTTGCATATAACGGATGACCGTATTCGATTATAGGCAGCGTTGCCAGCACTATTACGTTCGTAATAGATCTATTACCAAAAGGATTCATTCATTACGCTATTACGCCGCTTTGCAATTTAATACGTTTTTATTATTTTGGCCAGAGAACAGCAAATCGAGGTAGTTTTTCTTATTGAAATAATAGACATTTGTTTTTTCTTAACGTTTTTTCTAAGAATATTTTTATCATCTAATTTCACTAGTATTATAAACAGAAACACGTTCAACTTTAGCGACATCTATTTTAGTTTTCCGTTAACCGTTTGGATGGACAACACATATTGAACAGAAAACTTCAAAAAAAAATCTATTACGAACAAGTCCTAACCTATTACGAAATTCAACAAAATTTAGTACGAAAAATCAGAAGCTGCTGGCAACACTGATTATAGGCCTACATATTGTCTTATATATCTTAGTAGCTGTTTTCATGCTGATGCCTTGGTCCTTATATGTTAAACATTTGAAATGTTTTGCTCTCGTGATGACTTTTTTCTTCATGTTGTTGACTTGTTGCTTCAGGCTGGCTTTGTTGTCTATATGGATTCCCAGGTATTTTATTGATGGAGAAGGTTTGACTTTTTTATTGTTTATAGAAATAGATGAAGAGTTTTCATTGATGTTGTGATTATATATTATAAGTTGTGATTTCGCTGAGTTACAGTATATTATTTTCACTAATTCACTGAATTTTAATTGATAATAATGAAATATTTCTATTAATATCATTTTCAATTTTTGCATTGGAAAATTCGTTTGGTAGACATGCTTTTTTTCCAGAAAATTCGACAGATAATAAATTACCAACATATAAAAATGAAATATAACCATATTCAGTCAGGAGTATCTCAATTTTTTTTTTCAAGGTTTTTACAATGTCATGTTTGACTTTAATAGAACAAAAGGTATATTATTATCATCATTTCATTTCAAATCTTGATGAACTGCCTTCACATGTTTCTTCAAATCATTTTTCCGACTCGAAGCATACTTACACAAGTGACACTTATGCTCCCTCAAATTCGAATGAATCGATATCACGTGTATTTTGAGGTGAGATTTCGTATTCGCGGCGTAATCGCACAAATGGCACTTGTTTTCCCTCAAATTCAAATGGACAGACTCCACGTGACCTTTTATGTGATCTTTACGGTTCGATGCATACTCACACAAGTGACACTCAAATTGCTTTAAATTTAAATGGACAGATTTCATGTGAGACTTGAGATAAATCTCTTGGTTGGCTGCGTAATCGCACAAATGGCACTTGTGTTCCTTCAAATTCAAATGGACCGATTCCACATGAGACTCGAGATTTTGCTTGAAATTGAAAGTTAAATCACACAAGTGACACTTGAATGGCCTCAAATTAAGATGAACAGAATTTACATGTACCTTCAGGTTACGTTTAAGGTTTGTGGAAAAATCGCACAAGTGACATTGGAATTGTTTCAAATTTAAATGCACCGCATCTACGTGTTTTTTGATCACTGATTTTTTATTGGAAGCGTAGTCGCACAAGTGGCACTTATGAGGCTTCGAATCCTTCATGGGAACAATTTTTTCGAGTGGTTTTTCTTCTACGCTGGACAACTGGACCATTTCACCATCTGCATGTTTGGGCACAGAACCCAGGCTATTGTAACTTTCCATTTTAACATCAAAGGCATCTCTGTCATGAACTCGATCTTCATCGATGAATTGTTCAACGATATCCACATCTTCAATCTTGATGTTGTGAGTTACACAACTATCTACATGTCTTGATAATTGAGGGCTGAAACAAAGAGAGTTAATCATAATCCATATAAATAAGAGACGATCTATGGTTATTATTGAATGGGCATCACGTTGAAACGATTTCACCAAATTGGATAATTCTTTTTTTGTTGTGATTGTTATAAACCGGACAAGGTTTTTACAATGTAATATTTAAAGATGATAACGTTCAGATAAGAAAACGAACGTTCATATTTCCTGCAATTATGGAGTTTAATTTATTAGGTTTTAGACACAAAGGCAAAACAGTGACGTATTTTATGTTCTGTGTTAGGTTATATCGAGTGAATCGAATTACTATCAACGATTCCATAGTTACAATGTTGTTCTGAAAAGTCAAAAAACGGGTATATCAAATTCCGACACCTGAAGATAATGTGAAAAAATAATGGAACTAAAATGAGATTTGCGGATTTTTCCAACGATTAATTTCACTAGATGTTCGGTCTTGCTTTGGATTTCCTCAAAATCACAGTAATTTCAACAGACTACACATGAAAAACGAATCATGATACTTACGAGTCCTTACTGAAAACTGTTGCTTTTTCTTGCACGGGATCCGGTCCTACTTCGACAAAATCCATGTGTCTTGATGAAGGAAGTAATAGAGTTCAGAAACTCGGAGGAACAATTAAGAAACAGAATTGTTTAACTTGATCAAAAACCACAAAAACATAGTGACTTCAATGACATTTGACATAATGGCCATAGAAATACAGACAACTATGCATATATCATTGACCTATTATACAGATAATAGATAATAGATAATAGGTCAATGGCATGGATATAGTAATCTCATGGAGGTAGAAGAAGGGGAGGTAGCATATCCTATGTTTCCCTTGCTATGAAAGTGTCACCAAAAATCCGCCATGTTGCTGAGCCAAATTTGTGGCGGGAATTTTGTATATTTGAATTTTTACAATTTGGAATTTGTTCGATTCTCTTTTAATGACCTAAAAAGGAATAAATAATGATCGAAACAAATCAAGGAGGCAAAATATCATAAACAATTGCTTTTAATGAATTGGTGAGTTGAATTACGTACGGAATGTTCCTGTAACTAATTATACATCCTATTTTTTCAATTAAGGTACATACAAATTCAGATAATATGCAATGAAACAAATAGGTAAATTATCTCGTGTACCCCTATCAATTAAAGTTGTATGCAAGAATAATTAAACCATGTATTCACAAACGTCAAAAAATTCAGCTTTTCACCATTAATTTTCGAGTAAGATCAGCATATGCTGTACAAGAAACCATTTCTTATATGTTTTTTCACTACATACAACTGCAAAAACCAACGAACGAATAATAAATAAGGCCAAAATTGCAGAATCTACAGTTTAAAATACCTTGAAGTCGGCCATCTTGGTTTGCCAAATCCGGATTTGTTTTGGGGACACTTTTCAAACGTTATGCCCCTCCACTTTCTTTACCTCCATGAGTAATCTATATCTATGCAACTATGCAAAAATTTTTGTAGGTTATAGCCATAGAGACCTCCAATTTGTCTTTTCTTTGAAAATGGATTCAGTATGAAAATGAACATAAAAAGCACAGTTAGATACAGGGTGTTTCAAACTAAGGTTCCGTAAATTCAGGATCTTAATCCTCAGATGATTTCATGATATAAACTTCCTATGAACTATGGGTCCCTGACCCACTGTTTCTGAGATACAGGGTGTTGAAATTAAAAAAAAAAATTGGTTTTATGAAATTATTTTCTACACCGTACACGATCTCATTTTGCGTTCTGGCACGTTATGAGTAGGCGTTAAGACACATCTTTTTCGATACGAAACGATCTTTAATTTTCACCAGTGGCGTCCGTACGGACTTCTGTCCGAACAACTATGGTGAAAAAATTGGTACGCCAATGTTTTTTCTTTAATTTTAAATTATTTTCGTAATCACCACATAATTAACAGTAAGAATGGTCTAGTTTTTTACCTGCGACGAATACTTTCTGAGAAAAAAAACAAAATGCAATTTCATCTAGGAAATTTAAGAAATTTACTGATTACTTCACGAAATTCAGAAAATGTGTTTTATGGCGTACTGATAATCTACCAAAACGCAAAAAAAAACGTACCGTGCCGAAAATAAATTCGAAAAACATTTTTTTTAATTTCAACACCCTGTTTCTCAAAAAAAAAATGCGTAAGAGACACATGGTCCATAAAATCATGTGTCCTTATGTGTACTCATAACTTGCCAGAACGCAAAAAGAGATCGTGTACGGTGTAGAAAATAATTTCATAAAACCAATTTTTTTTTTTAATTTTAACACCCTGTATCTCAGGAACAGTGCGTCAGAGATCCATGGTTCATAGAAACTTTATATCTTAAAATCATCTGAAGATTAAGATCCCGAATTTAAGGAATCTTATTCTGAAGCACCCTATATATTCAACATCTAAATCCTTAATATTACACTTTCAAGAATTTGGCCATTGAAAAAGTAGCTGAAAATAAGTTTTCTATCCCTACTTCTAACTATAGGTAAAACGTTACCTATGGCACCATTTAATTTCATTTGGTTCATACAGGACCAATTACAAATTATATCTAAATGTTTTTGCAACTTAATTTGGTCATTTGAGCATTTAACTCTATTGAATATTACAACATCGTCCGCAAAGATAAGTATGACAGCAAACCTGAGAGAATCGCAAATACCATTGATAAACTATTTAAAGAGTATGGGACCCTATTGGGATCCTTGAGGCACACCAGATGTTCTGATGAAAGGATCCTAGTATAGATAATTACCCTTAATATGTACAAGCAATTAACGTTTAGTCAAACAAGAATGGATCCATTTCAGAGTGCCACCACTCAGTCCAAACTTGTATAGTTTATGAATAAGAAGATTAATATTCACTGAATAAAATTCCTTCGCAAATTCCAAGTAAATAGTAATCTGAAGGACTTCGATCCATGGCCTTTGACTGTGGTAAAAAAAAACTCATAAATATTAATAATTTATTCAGATTTTGATACTCAAGATTTTAATGAACTCAATCTACGTTTTTTTTCAAATTCGAATAAACTGAATTTATGGGTAGAACAAGCATCCATTGGTAAATTTTTTTTATCATACCTATAATCTCTATGAAATTCCGAAGTTCAGCTACAAAATATTCAGTGTTTCCTTTATTTGAAACATTCTGATGTCTTTGTGAATCATGTTGTAATTCTTGGGAATTAATAAATTTAGTCTTCGCTATACAACTTCTTTTTATTTATAAAATTTAACAATCATAAAGTCTAACAGGAGTTCTGAGCACAATTGTCGTGAAAAAACACGATATCTTCATTTGTTTTGGAGAAATTACCAAATTTTGATATTACGTAGATTTCGAAAATATGTCATAACTTTTTCATTTTCGAAAATATCTGAAAACACTAAAAATATTCTACAGGAACTTTTTCACTAGGAATATGACACTGTTTTCAATTTTTTTTACCTCTTGTACTAAGGGTGAAATTTACATTTGGTATACTTTCAGATCAAATGAAAACAGTGTATGTAATTTTCAAAATCAGTTTTACAGTTCTAACAACATTTGAGCTGATCTGAATTCGAATGAATTGAGTTCATATGTTTTTTAAGGTGAGATTTATAGTTTGAAGCATATTTACATACACTACACTTGTGTTTCTTCAAATTGAAATGCGTAGAATCGATGTGTGTTTTTAAGAATGTGTTTCTGGTTCGATGCATACTCACACATATGGCATTTATGTTGCCACAAATTTGAATGTACTGAACTTATATGTTGTTTGAGTTCCCGTTTTTGTTTAGAAGAGTACTTGCATAAATGGCACTTATGTGGTTTCAAATTAAGATGAACAGAATCAATATGTTTTTTGAGAGTCGATTGTTGATTGCAAGCATAGTCGCACAAATGACACTTGTGCTTCTTCAAATTCAAATGTACCGAATCTATATGTACCTTGAGACCAATTTTATGATTCGAAGCAAAGTCGCATAAATGACACTCGTGTGGCTTCGAATTTGAATGAACTGTATCGATGTGTCTTTTCACATGTTGCTTATTATTCGAAGCAAAATCACACAAATGGCACTTGTGTTGCTTAAAATTGAAATGAACTGCATATACATGTGCTTCAAGGTGAGGTTTGCGGTTCGAAGCATAATCACATGATTGACACTTATGCTGCCTCAAATTCAAATGAACTGATTCTACATGTCTTTGAAGCATTGATTTTCGATCAGGGGCATAGTCACACAAGTGGCACTTGTGTCTTTTAGAATTCTTTCCACTAACATCTTCTTCGTTTGCACTAGGTTTTTCTTCGTCGAATGCGGAGAAAACTGTTCTTTCTTTTTCTTGTTCGGATAGAGCACTAAGGTTATCACAACTCTCTATTTTAACCACAAACGCGTCTCTGTTATGAACTTGATTTCCATCAATAAATTGTTCAACTATCTCAACATCTTCGATCTTGATCTGATTGGTTTCACAATTCTCCACATCTCCTGAAACTCCAACACTGAAACAAAGAAAATTAAAGTCTTCGTATATCATACCTTGGTTGATGGACTGGTCAAAGATAACCATTTCTTTGAATTTTGCGTATGATTCTAATAGCCTAGAATGAAGTTAATCTGTTAAGATGAATGTGATAAAAAGATGGAATATACAAAATTATTCTATATCAATACTGAAATTGTTAAAATGGACCGAATCCAAAAGTAAACTATTTGGAATAGCATCTTTTTTTTTAAATTTTCATAGTGAATTGAATATTTGGGTGCTATTGTTGAGATGGCTTAAAAAGGTCTCAAATTCTTCATCTTGATGACTCAAAATGAACAAAGTATCATCAACATAACCTAGCAATGTGGATGATTGCTGCAATGCCATTTCGAAAGCACTTTGTTCGAATTTTTATATGAAAAAATTTGCAAATGCAGGACTCAAAGAGTTTTCTATAGCAACACCATCTATTTCATCATAAAAATCGCCTTTCCACTGGATATAGCTGGATGTAAGGCGATGTTCGAAGCGCTTTATTGTGTCATTTGGGGATATTTTAGAAATTTAGCTAAGCGATTCCCTGAAAGGAACTAATGCGAACAAAGGCACATCATCAAAACTTATGTGTCAGTCCAATAAGCTGGAGTTGATCAATGATTGAATTTTTCTGGGTACCACAATGCATGATTTTCTGTTTTTTTCTCCGTAAAGGATAGTGGTTGCGGTTTAAACATAAGAGGTTGCATCCTTCTGGTGTTATTCAAGTTTAAATGTTCATAAACGATGTTCTCATTCTTTTGGAGAAAACAAATATTTCAATTATTTACTGTCCATATACGGTTACAATTTTGTGTTCTTTGAAATGTTCCCTACATGAATCTCTGAAATCCATCCTGAGTATCGTTTGTACCAGAACCCTTAGTGTATATACTTCAAGAAAAATAAATCATGATACTTACGCTCCATTTTTGAAAATGTTTGTTTTTTTCTCTAGGGAACCTTGTTCTACTTCTAGGAATTCCATATTATTCGATAAAGGAAAAATTGAGTTCACGAACTCGAAGGAACAGTAAAGAAAAATTTGTAGTTTTAATTTTTAATTGATCGAATGGAACAAAAACAAGGTGACATCAATGATAGTCACAGAACATCAAAATGGATTGCACTTATAGGTTATGGCCATAGAGTCTTCCTTGTAATCATATTAGGTGCTTTCCAGGAGCGCAGCGTTTCTATTTTGACCGTTCCAGTCAGTGTTGCTTCGATCAAAAATGTTTACTTGGCTTTCTGGGGGTGATTCATTCGAATTTGAGGAAGCATAAGGGGCCGTTCCACTTGGCGATCACAACGATCAAAATGCTCCTTTAGCCGTTCCACTTAACGACCGCGGTCTTTGTGAGCGCGACAAAATCATCGCTCACTCCTAACTCAAGTCGACCCACATATTTCGATGTTCTGTGACGACCTATCTTAATAGATGCGTGAAAGTGAAAATGGACGTTCAGAATACAGTTTAGATATATATTTATTATAATATTTCTAACTGTTGTACACTTTAATTGAATTTATTGTTTAGAATGACTTCTACTTTTTTCAATCTTGTCATTTCTTTCATGACAGCCCAAAACGCCCAATAATCCGTTCCACTTGAGTTAACATAATAGCGCTAGCAAGCAAGTGGAATGGGGAAAAGGGCGGTCGTGAGCGTGAGCGTTGTGATCGCCAAGTGGAACGCCCCCTAAGTGTTACTTGTGTAAGTATGCTTCGAGTCGGAAAAATGATTTGAAGAAACATGTGAAGGCAGTTCATCAAGATTCAAAGTGAAGTGATAATAATAATATAGCTTTAGTTCTGTTAAAATCAAACATGACATTGTAAAAACCTTGAAAAGAAATAGTGTTAAAAAAAAATTGAGATACTCCTAAAATTCCCTGACTGAATATGGTTATATTTCAATTTTATATGTTGGTACTTTGTTATCTGTCAATTTTATGGGAAAGAAACATAGATATAGATATAATATATATCTATGGAAAGAAAGCATATCTATCAACCGAATTTTTTTAATGCAAAAATGGAAATATTCCATTAATATCAATTGAAATTCAGTGAATTAGGAAAATACTATGCTTTTATCGAAGGCTCATTCATTTGAAAACTCTGATTTTTGAAATCATGGAAGAATATCAATGTCTTCCACACTTGCATTAATAAATTCTTAATTATAATGAAAAAAATTAGATATTTCACAACTTCTTTGTAGAAAATTATGTACATCGTCAATGAATTTAGAATTATCTCTCAAAAATAACAAAATTTAATATATTCCTGAGAAATATCCCAATAATCTCTATTCTAAATACGATAATTCTCCAGAGATAACTTTTTATGAAGGTAAAATAATATTTCGTGTTATAACAGTTTATAGTACTAACAAGGTAGTTTCGTTATTCATCCGCCAGAGGGCGTCTAGACTTTTGGATTATTCCATTGACCTATTATACTATGGACTCCTTGTCACGTGACTTTTTAGAAGAAATCCGAAGCAATCTCCATAAGAGAAAGAAAGACTCATAAAGTTCCCATGAAACGAACAGAGAGGATCCAACTTAAGGCACTGTCAAAAGCACGTGTTGGAAACAAAACAATGTTGTTATATAAACACCATGATATTGTCATAGTTTTGTGATTAATACTGAATGAAACTAGTTTATTTTTTTGCAAAAACTATTTCAGCAGATATCCTAGATTAAAAATATAAAGTTTGGGCGAATTCCGTTAAATATTTCTGAAGTTGAGTTTGATCTCGGAAATGTTTAAAAGTCAAAGGAGTCTTAATGAGGAATGTTGATTTTTCACTGGTTCCCAATCCGTTAGAGTAAATATTGGTTTTAGTGTCAGAAAAGAGAATAATCATGCTAGGTTTTCTTATGAAATTTGTAAATGCAGGAATTTCCATGGTGTTGGAATTCGGAGTAAGTATTCAAAAGGGGATTTCTATACCATTGTCGAATTTGATGAAAGAAAACACTTTTGGTGTTGTAGTTTATCACTGCAATTATTCATTTCTCAGTCGGCTTTCACACTCACCACTAAGGAGAACCTTCTCTCATCCAGTATGTATATGTAAATTGGATTGACCGACCCCCTCAACTTTGGTCTGCATGTTTTATTGATTGAATTTGATCATTTGGATATTATTCGAAGGTTTTGAAATTCCAGGGCTGAGATCATTAATCATGGTCAATATTTGTGAAATTAGTAAATTGAATCTTTAAATTTCGAATCAACTACCTCTGTGGGATTGAACTATTCCATAAAATTAATTTCATAGAATTTAGAAAAATAAATATGGGGTTTATCCTCCCTTTATTCGATGAGATATATCTACATATATTATTATAAAATAAATAACACATTTTAGAAAATAAATCACTTGATAAAAAGAAAACACTTTAATATACATATATTCATTCTTTTGATATAAATAATAATACACAAAATAATACAACACAATAATCCAAAGAATACAGCATGTAGCATGTGTTAGAAAAAGTGTTAGCTGAGGTTTGGGGTACTATAAATATTATATAAAAGATAGGGAAAAAACCTCAGCAAAAAAAAAACCCTAGACCCCAGTAGAATGTTGTGTCTGTCCAGACTAATGAGCTGCTACATTCCAACAATGCAGGACATCTCTTCTTGTCATAAACATCTGTTGAAAAAAAAACAGTAAGACTTCTCCAAGATTCTCGAAATTCAATGTCAATGTGTAAAAACCTTTTTTCACAGTCTGCTTTCACACTCACCACTGAGAAGAACCTCCTCTCGTCCAGTATGTATATGAAAATTGGATTGATCTCTCTTGCCTCTGGTCCTCTTCTCTAATGGTGCTCAATGTTATCCTTCAAGGGATGGTTCAGCTGTCCTATTCCCTGGAGATATTCATAATGACAATGAAATGTCATAAGAAAGTTGAGAGATAACTTCAACATACTTTTCAGATATGTGTCTTATAGGTCAGCTTCTATAAAATCTCCTACATACACAGTAACTGATCTTTTTCTAAAGAAGGAATGAAAGAAGTTGGAGAAAAATTATGTAAGGTAATGATTCTTTTATAAAATTTTTATCTAGTATGAAGGAAAATTTCTCATTCACCTTTTCCTGATATTGGTTTCTTCTACCTGGGGCTGCACATCCTGAATCTTGTGTGAATTAGGTTGTATGTCTACTGGTGAGAGACAGAGCGATTCTTTGGGGGCGTTCCACTTGGCGATCACAACGCTCACGCTCACGACCGCTCTTTTCCCCATTCCACTTGCTTGCTAGCGCTATTATGTTAACTCAAGTGGAACGGATTATTGGGCGTTTTGGGCTGTCATGAAAGAAATGACAAGATTGAAAAAAGTAGAAGTCATACTAAACAATAAATTTAATTAAAGTGTACAACAGTTAGAAATATTATAATAAATATATATCTAAACTGTATTCTGAACGTCCATTTTCACTTTCACGCATCTATTGAGATAGGTCGTCACAGAACATCGAAATATGTGGGTCGATTTGAGCTTGGAGTGAGCGATGATTTTGCCGCGCTCACAAAGACCGCGGTCGTTAAGTGGAACGGCTAAAGGAGCATTTTGATCGTTGTGATCGCCAAGTGGAACGGCCCCTTTTTCTCCTTTATCCATGAAAAAGTTGTGGCTTTCCAAAAACGGAACTACTGCAAAAAAAAAATTAACAAGCAACTGAATGATACAACATTGTTCATTATAGTTAATCTGCGAATTACTACTGAATTTATCACAAAGAAGTTCCACGAATTCTATAGATATGAACCTGTCCTACCATCTGCAGTTGTTGAAATTATATTGTATAATAGGTCAATGGATTATTCAAGCGTAGGTTGCGCCCTCCGTAAACATCGAGTTTGCTGAAACAGCCCGTGGATGCCTTTACTTGTTTATAATTCCAAAGCGTGTTACTTTCATGATATTTTCTTGATTGAAATGATGAATTTATATGAAAATAGAGTATTTCTTACTTTAAATGAATACTTCACATATTTGGAAGTCGTTCCAAATAGTAGGAGTGATTTAGAAGATGGGTGCAAATAAATTATGAAAATAGTTTTCATTCACTTAATATAATAGCAGAAGAAATCCCAAAGGCTTTGGTCCGCAAATTGCTGGTTTCATTATGGGATGTAATGGTCATAATGCAAAATATAAAACATGTAATTGGGATTTTATATCTGTATCAAATTTCATGAAAACGTTCGTCAACTAACTGAAGGGTACTAATATAACCTTGTTAACATAAAGAGAAAGATGAAACTAATGTTCAACTCAAATAAACCATAAATTTATTCCCATAATTGCAAAATAGCCAATGAAGAACCATCTGTAAAAAAATTACATTTATCCAGGTTTCTATTGCTAACATACCTATACACTCACAATTTTTCAAAGGAACAGATTTGTATACAAGGTGAGTCAAAAATGTGTACCAAGCTTTCTGGAGGGTGATACTATCGGAAATGTAAAGGTGTAATAAAAAAATGTATTTAGGTACTCACATACATACTACTTTCAAAAGCTATCTTATGAAAAAATTAAGAGTTGACATATTCACTACTGCAGAATTTCTTTCTAGTGTCTAGCATCTGTAGCCAACGGTTCTGGTTATTTCGTGTCTTCCGTCTTTTCTGTCTAGTAGTGGTTTCATGAGATCCCTTAGGGAGTTTTTCTGTAGGAACTGCATTTCTTTTCACCATTTAACATGGTCCTTGTTAGCACGACGTTTACATCCATAAATACAACAATAAACTCCGATTTTCGGCATATTGTTTTTTATATCACTCATTTAAATACATAAATGAATCAACCAGAACAATAAAATGAACTTTGAAATTTTCAACTCTCACCAACAACTTAAGAAAATGTAAATACGTGAATAATCACCATGAAATCAGTACAATCTCAAACCCAGTAACAACTGGTTGAAAGCTTTGCCGCTAGGTGGCTTTGAAATGAAGTTGAATCGCCTATGCTAGGTGTACGCCATAAAAAACTTATAAAAAGAAATGAAACGTAGCTATTAATGGAGGGTGAAGATGAGAAGTATAATTTCTTATGGTGGGTTCGTTAATGAACTAATCACAGCATTGTTTTCAATTATATATTTTTTTGGGGGTGTCAACCCTGACTACCGTAGTCTGTCAATTTTGGTAACAGTCACACCAACTGCCAAGATACATTAAAAAAGTCACTAGGATGAATAATTTTAATTTTTCGTTAAATTTCGACAGTATTTCACAAAACTTGATTGCAATGGAGAATAGTTAGAGAGATTGGGAATTGATAAATTTGGTTTTCACTATACAATTTCTTTTTATTCATAAAATTTAACCATCATGAAAACTTGAAAGAGTCCTGAGCTCGAGTTTCATGAAAAACCCAATAGTGGAAACCATTTCACCATATATTCATTCGTTTTGGAGATATAACCAAATTTTGATATAACATTGATTTCGAAAATATGTCATAACTTTTTTATTTTCGAAAATATCTGAAAAAGCTAAAAACATTCTACAGGCACTTTTTCACTAGGAATATGACACTGATTTCAATTTTTTTTTACCTCATATACTAAGGGTGAAATTGACATTTGGTATACTTTTGGATAAAATGAGAACAGTATATGTTATTTTTAAAATCTGTTTAACAGTTCTCACAACATTGTAGCTGATCTGAATTTGAATGAGCAGAGTCCACATGTTTTTTGAGGTGAGATTTATCGTTTGAAACATATTTACATACACTACACTTGTGTTTCTTCAAATTTAAAAGCATAGAATCGATATTGCATTTATGTTGCCACAAATTTTAATGCTTTGACCTCATATGTTGTTTGAGTTCCCATTTTTGTTTAGAAGCGTACTTGCATAAATGGCACTTGTGTGGTTTCAAATTATGATGAACCGAATCAATATGTCTTTTAAGTGCCGGTTTTTGATTGCCAGCATAGTCGCACAAATGACACTTGTGTTCCTTCAAATTTAAATGTACCGAATCTATATGGACCTTGAGAGCAATTTTATGATTTGAAGCATAGTCGCACAAATGACACTTGTATTGCCTCGAATTCGAATGAACTGAATTGATGTGTCTTTCCACATATTGCTTACGATTCGAAGCAAAATCACATGATTGACACTTATGCTGCCTCAAATTCAAATGAACTGATTCTACATGTCTTTGAAGCATTGATTTTCGATCAGGGGCATAGTCACACAAGTGACACTTATGTCTCTTAGAATTCTTTCCACTAACATCTTCTTTGTTTGCACTAGGTTTTTCTTCTTCGAATGAGGAACAAACAGTTCTTTCTTCTTCTTGTTCGGATAGAGCACTAAGGTTATCGCAACTCTCTATTTTAACCACATAAGCGTCTCTGTTATGAACTTGATTTCCATCAATAAATTGTTCAAAGATCTCCACATCTTCAATCTTGACCTGGTAGGTTTCACAACTCTCTTCATCTCCAGAAACTCCAACACTGAAACAAAGAGAATTTGCAGTCTACGTATATCATACCTTGATTGATGGACTGGACAAAGATAACTGTTTCTTTGAATTTTGCACACAATTCTAATAGCATAGAATGAAGTTAATCTGTCAAGATGAATGTGATAAAAAGATGGAATATACAAAATTATTCTATATCAATATTGAAATCTTTAAAATGGACCGAATCCAAAAGAAAACCATTTGGAAAAGCACCTTTTTTTTCAATTTTCATGGTGAATTGAATATTTGGGTGCTATTCTTGAGACAGAATTAAAAAGGGCCTCAAATTCTTCATTTTTATGACTCCAAATGAACAAAGTATCATCAACGCAGGTTTCGTGTGAAGGTGGGTGATGCGTATTCTTCAGTTGAGAGGATTGTTGCATCGGGTGTGCCCCAGGGATCCGTGTTGGGGCCTATCCTCTTTCTTCTTTATATATCTGATTTGCCCCCACTGATCAAATCTACCCTCACCTCATTTGCTGATGATACTAAAATTTTCGGCCTTCCGCTTTCACAAAATGATGATCTCCAGAATGACCTTCATGTACTCTCCAGATGGTGCCAAGACTGGATTTTGCCACTGAACGTCGAAAAGTGCTGTGTTCTTCGCATTGGTGAAAACAACCCGAGATTGCCCTACTGGATCGATGGTTGTGAGCTTAAGTCAGTAACTCATCAAATCGATCTGGGAGTTACCATCGATTTTCTGATCTGCGCTGGACTAACCATGTGGCAACAATTACGGGGAGGGCAAAACAGATGGCATACCTGTTTAGTAAATCTTTCAAGACATCTGATATCCCAACGTGGAGGTTCCTTTACACAACATAATAATAATAATAATATATATATTCTTAGTAAAAAGAGAGCTAAAATAATACATTAAATGTTGAAACAAAAAGTACCTAAGCTGAGGTAAAAAAAAAACGGGGTATCATAACATTCTTTGTATGATACTATAGAATCATACGATACTATCAACACTAGTATCATACGATACTATACAGCCAGGGGAAAAAACCTCAGCCGAAAAAACCTGCCTCCCCGTAAACAAAATAACATGAAATATCAAATATCAGGAAAATCTTGAAAGACATCAGTGTGATCATCTTCATGTTATCCGTCGATGAGCTCGGATACACAGATTCTTCCCAAAACGACTCGTAATTCTTAATCTGAAATGAAAAAAGACAAAAGCAGACAAGAAACCGATTATTCAGAATAAATCGAATGCATTTTGGAAATGCATTTGCTACTTTAAAAAACATCAACATTAAGATTTCTTGGCCAAATAATGTTTGGAGGTTTATAAATATTTATGACAGAAATGTCACAAAATTTGAAAGAAATGAAAAATAAAACTCCATCAATTTTCCCTTTCCGAATCTGTTGAAAGTTACGAAACTGATAATTTTTCAACATAACAAGCTAAACTTGTAAAAAATCAATTAATACATAACCTTTCAACTGTCCTCTTTCACGAGAATTTTTTTTTCTGTTGCCGTGTGGGTTTCTATCAGAAGAATCTCTTTGATACCATGTTCATCAGCTAATTTGGAGACGTAATCACACTTGTCTTTCGGAATTTCTTCGATATTCAAATTCAAAATCCACAAATTGTTGCTCTCTGGTCGTTAGGGTTTTTTCAAACCAGATACGACCTTCCAGGTGATGATTTTTCGGCACTTCAGATGTTTGAAGACCGCTACGGGACCCCAATGAAAGGCAATCATCTCCCATAGATAAACCAAACATGTTATAACACAAGAAAACAGAATATTTTTCAGGCGCTTTATTGCAAGTGCAACTGGCCGTCGACCTGAGGTCCTTCAGCCTTTTACAGATCAATATTACATTTTGCATTATAAGGTTGAATATAAAAAAAGATTCATCAAATTCTATGTGAAAAAAAAAATACAATAAAAAAAAATTTCTATATGTTTTTGAGTTTATTTAGTAGAGACTGTGTTGGGTGCTTTCTGCATATTTTCCTGTTTCTGTCGTCATGGAATTGTTCTAGTACATCATCAAGATCCTTAAGTTTGTTGAAGAATTTCCTATTCAATCTATCCAATCTGTTTTTTATAGGCTCTATATTGGTTTCAGAGTATAGCAGGAGGTTTGGGGGATTATGTAGAACATTATTTGGATGCCTAATTTTAGTGATGGTTCTGAGTGCTGTAGTCTCGGCCACTTCAAGATTTCTTATTGCTGGAGTTCTGCAATTAGCGTATATGGGATGGGCATATTCTATCAGGGGGTGACAGATGCTTTTGTATATCTTGGTGGCATTTTTAATGTTAATTCCTTGCTTTCTATATGCTAGTTTGGAGAAGTGTTTAGCCCTAGATATTGTTTTTTTTTGTAGTTTTTGTTTGGAGATTGAAGTTCAGTTTGTTATCGATGTGTACACCTAAATATTTCATTGAAGGGGATGGTTTAATGAATGCTCCATTAATGTTGATGTTAGGTGAACTAGGAGTTATTCGATGATGGAAGATGATGTACTGTGATTTGTGGGGATTTGCTTTCATTCTCAATTTCTGAAACCAATCACAAACGTCGTTTACAAGCATCTGGAGATTTTCTATACATGATGAAAGTGTTTTATTATGTGCAATCAGAGTTGTGTCGTCGGCAAACTGTAATAGATAGTGGTCTTTCGTGGTGTCAATTCCTATGTCGTAGCAGAAGAAGTTAAATAGCAATGTTGAAAGTGGGGATCCCTGAGGAGTGCCTTGTTGTGGACAAAAATAATGCAAGGTTGCTGAATTGATTTTTACCGCTAACTGTTGGTTCTCAAGGAATTGTCTACAAAGGTTTATTAAATTGTATGGTATCTTGATTTTGTTTAGTTTGTAGAGTAAGCCTCTGTGCCAAATGCAGTCGAAAGCCTTCTGAACATCCAAACTCAGGACAGCGGTTTTCTGGTTATTCAGTGATGCATTTTGGACATTTGAAACTAGGATTGAGAGTGGATGTGATGTCGACCTCCTACTTTTGAATCCAAATTGAAAATTCGGGATATATTGGTCCATATAATTGGAAAGTAGGCTTTTTATTATTTTTTCATAAAGTTTTCCTAATACAGGCAATAATGTAATAGGTCGGTAATTCTCAACTCTGCTTGTGTTTAAATTAGGTTTAGGGATATTTATAATAAGCCCAATTTTCCATATTTCCGTACACAACATATATATATTATATATATATATATATATATATTCTTATGAAAAAGAGAGCTAAAATAATACAATAAATGTTGAAACAAAAAGTACCTAAGCTGAGGTAAAAAAAGAACGGGGTATCATAACATTCTTCGTATGATACTATAGAGTCATATGATACTATCATCACTAGTATCATACGAGGGGAAAAAACCTCAGCCGAAAAAACCTGCCTCCCCGTAAACAAAATAACATAAAATATCAAATATCAGGAAAATCTTGAAAGACATCAGTGTGATCATCTTCATGTTATTCGTTGATGGGCTCGGATACACAGATTCTTCCCAAAACGACTCGTAATTCTTAATCTGAAATGAAAAAAGACAAAAGCAAAAAAGAAACCGATTATTCAGAATAAATCGAATGCATTTTGGAAATGCATTTGCTACTTTAAAAAAACATCAACATTAAGATTTCTTGGCCAAATAATGTTCGGAGGTTTATGAATATTTATGACAGAAATGTCACAAAATTTGAAAGAAATGATAAAAAAAACTCCATCAATTTCCCCTTTCCGAATCTGTTGAAAGTTACAAACTTGAATATTTTTCAAAATAACAAGCTAAACTTGTAAAAAATCAATTAATACTTAACTTTCAACTGTCCTCTTTCACGAGGATTTTTTTTTCTGTTGCTGTGTGGGTTTCTTGCAGAAGAATCTCTTTGATACCATGTTCATCAGCTAATTTGGAGACGTAATCACACTTTCCTTTCGAAATTCCTTCGATATTCAAATTCAAAATCCACAAATTGTTGCTCTCTGGTCGTGAGGGTTTTTTCAAACCAGATACGACCTTCCAGGTGATGATTTTTCGGCACTTCAGATGTCTGAAGACCGCTACGGGACCCCAATGAAAGGCAACCATCTCCCATAGATAAACCAAACATGTTATAACACAAGAAAACAGAATATTTTTCAGGACCGAAAACTAAGACATATTACGAGAATTGTCATTCTGACAACATATACAGGGTGTCCCACCGGGAGTGCCCATTAGAAGTTTATGGGGAAATAATAATTAGATCATTTCCAAATTTTGTGTGAAGATATAAGCCAAGAAGACCTTCATTTATGATATATTTTTTAATATGAATGACTTCCGCTTTCACCGGAAGTGGTATCAACTTTCTTATTTCAAATGGAACACCCTGTATATTATGACTTTTTCGGATAGATCTTCGAATGCCACATTAATTTTATGTATCACTCCCTATAGCCATCTAGAGCCGTTTTCGAGTTATTCACTGTTTTTCGAAAAAATTTACAAATTGAGGCTTGTAGAACACTGAGAATTCAATGAAAGTGCAACGCGCAATCTCAGATCCGTTTTTTGAAATGGGTTACTGACAAGATATTCACCCCAACTCTGTAGAGAAAATAACGTTTTGATATACTGGGTGGTAAAATGAGAGTGTTAAAGTTGGAATTCAAAAAAAGCCAAAAACTCTATTTTTTCAAATGGAAACCATATTTTTTTTACCCACATATCAATTTGTGAGGTGAAAATAGGTGGAGTTTATTCAGGGTTCCCTATATCCAAAATGTACCATTTTCGAGATATTCAGGAAAAACTGTTAATGTGTCAAAGTTTGAATTCCAAAAAAGGCAGAAATTCGATTTTTCCAAATAGAAACTGTATTTTTTCACTCCCATTTCAATTTGTGAGGAAAAAATAAGTGAAGTCTTTTAAGGGTTCCCTATATCTAAAATGTACCATTTTCGAGAGATTCAGAAATAACTGTTAGCAACGAACATATTATAATATGTGAGGTATCAATTATGATCTATGTTCACCCTTTCATAAGATTCTGTATGATTTTATTCAAAATAATCCAGGTTTGTTCCTACCGAAGAATTAATCGTGCAATGCATTGGCAGAATTCTGTTACAGAATGAATAAGGAAATCCACCAACCAAGAAATATTGGGAAGGTGGGAAAAATATTTGGAAGTAGGTGGACGAAATTTTCAAAATGTGTTATGACTCAATTTTCTATTCTTATATATCTGAATAAAAGTTCAGGAAGTTTCATGACTTGCTTTATAAGTTTTGCATTACAATTTAAGCTTTCGATATGTATGTCATATTTTCTGGAAAATATCTCGTTATTTTCATTATGAGCAGTAAAAAACTAGTGGTCGTTTTCTTTGAACAATGAGATAAGTTTTGAGGAATATCAATAACAGAAGCATGGACAATTATTCTGAATAAGTCAAAGATTTTTATGAAAGGGTGAACACAGATCATAATCGATACCTCACATATTATAATATGCTCGTTGCTAACAGTTATTTCTGAATATCTCGAAAATGGTACATTTCAGATATAGGGAACCCTGAATAGACTCCACTTATTTTTTCCTCACAAATTCATATGTGAGTCAAAAAAATACGGTTTCCATTTGAAAAAATCGAGTTTTTGGCTTTTTTTGAATTCCAACTTTGACATTCTCATTTTACCTCCCAGTATATCAAAACGTTATTTTCTCTACAGAGTGACGTCGAATATCTTTTCGGTAGCCCATTTCAAAAAACAGATCTGAGATTGTGCGTTGCGCTTTCATTGAATTTTCAGTGTTCTACAAGGCTCAATTTGTATTTTTTTTCACAAAACAGTGAATAACTCGAAAACGACTTCAGATGGCTATAGGGAATGATAAATAAAATGAATGTGGAATTCGAAGATCTACCCAATAAACTTATAATATACAGGGTGTTCCATTTAAAATAAGGAAGTTGATACCATTTCTGGTGAAATCGGAAGTCATTGATATTTGAAAATATATCATAAATGAAGAACTATTTAGCTTATATATCCACACAAAATTTGAAATGGATCGAATAATTATTTCTCTATAAACTTCTAATGGGCACTCCCGGTGGGACACCTGTATACGACCTATTATGGAATATGCTCGGCAGGTATGGTGGCCGTCAACTATTTTCGATCAAAATCTCCTGGAATCTACCCAACGTTGGACCACGCGCCTACCATATTCATACCAACGCCCATCTTATGAAGATCGCCTTCGCATCTTTGGCTTGTCCACCTTTGCCGATCGTCGTACGAGGGGAGATATCATTTTTACTTACCGTGCTCTGAGTGGCCATTTTGGAAAGGATGTCCGTGACATTTATAGTCTGAATACCAACAGTTTGAGAGGTCATCATTTCAAGCTACATAAGGAAGCATTCAAATCTTCGCCACGTCAGAAGTTTCTTCCTAATAGGGTTTTCCACTCATGGAACCAACTACCGTCAGCAGTTGTAGAGGCTTCATCTGTCAACGCCTTTAAAAACAGTTTGGATGTGTGGAGATCGATTAGAGGATAATATCTCATATCTTTATCAATGTATGCTGTCTCATGAGATTATTATTATTATTATTATTATTATTATCATGAACAGGGGTCGTTGTGGCTTCGTTCAGCCTTCCGGGAACTTCGACCGCAAGGATCTTTTGTTCTTTACCCAACTCGTTCATTTAAATCCCAAGGAGGCCATCAATGGTGTTGATGAACCCAGCGACCTCCTTAGGAGCCTTGGCGGTTATTTCATGTGGATCCAGAACCGACTTCCCATGTGAATGGTTCTTAGTTCCGCCAGTTCTGGACACTTGCATACCATGTGTTCAGCCGTTTCTTTCTCTGATCCACATAGCCTGCAGGTTTCATCTGCTGACTTTCCCATGCGATACAAATGATATTTATATCGACAGTGTCCCGTCAGCAGACCCACCATTACTCGAAGCTCAGCTCGTGGCAGCTTTATGAGCTTCCTGGTGTAGGTCGACGAGAATTCCACAAATCTCTTGGCTTGCGCAAGTCTGGGAGTATTTCTCCAAAGCGTTATTTTGTTTGCCGTTTCCCATTGTTGGACCGCTTTCTTGTATTGGTCTATTCCAAGCCCACAGAAAGGTTCAGGTCCAACAGGCTTCAGCCTTGAAGCCTTCTTCGCCAGTTCGTCGGCTGTTTCATTTCCCTCAATACCACAATGTCCTGGTATCCATAGTAGAGTCACTTTGTTGCCTCTGGCCAGTTGCTTTATGGTATTACGGCATTCATATGTCAGCCGAGATTTCTGGCTGTATGATTCCAGTGATCTCAAAGTGGCCTGACTGTCCGTGGTGATATATATATGCGCTCCTTTAAGATTCCTTTGAAGGCACTCTTGAGCGCAGGTATAGACAGCTACCCAGTTTCCGGGTAGGAGGTTCCCCTTTAGGGATATTTTGATGGCTTCCAGCAGGCTACATTTCCTTACATACAAGTGTAAGGGAGGCAAATCGAGTATGTGTATCATGAGATTGTTTCTTTTAAAATTTTGATTTCAATTTATATGGGTTTATAGGTTTCCTCAACCCTTGCTATTAATTAAATGAATAAATAAATAAACATAACCTAGCAATGTGGATGGTTTCTGCAATGCCATTTCGATAGCACTTTGTTTGAATTTTTCCATGAAAAAATTTGCAAATGCAGGACTCAAAGAGTTTTCCATAGCAACACCATCTATTTGCTCATAAATATCGCCTTTCCACTGGATATAGCTGGATGTTAGGCAATGTTCGAAGAGCTTTATTGTGTCATTTAGGGATATTTTAGAAATTTAGCTAAGCGATCATCAAAATTTATGAGTCAGTCCAATAAGCTGGAGTTGATCAATGATTGAATTTTTCTGGGTACCATATTAAATGATTTTCTGTTTTTTTCTCCGTAAAGGATAGTGGTTGCGGTTTAAACATAAGAGGTTGCATCCTTCTGGTGTTATTCAAGTTTAGATGTTCATAAACGATGTTCTCATTCTTTTGTAGAAACAAACATTTCAATTATTTACTGTCCATATACGGTTACAATTTTGTTTTCTCTGAAATGTCCCCTACATGAATCTCTGAAACCCATCCTGAGTATCGTTTGTACCAGAACCCTTAGTGTATATACTTCAAGAAAAATAAATCATGATACTTACGCTCCATTTTTGAAAATGATTGTTTTTTTCTCTAGGGAACCTTGTTCTACTTCTAGGAATTCCATATTATTCGATAAAGGAAAAATTGAGTTCACGAACTCGAAGGAACAGTAAAGAAAAATTTGTAGTTTTAATTTTTAATTGATCGAATGGAACAAAAACAAGGTGACATCAATAATAGTCACAGTACATCAAAATAGATTGCACTTATAGGTTATGGCCATAGAGTCTTCTTTGTAATCATATTAGGTGCTTTCCAGGAGCGCAGCGTTTCTATTTTGACCGTTCCAGTCAGTGTTGCTTCGATCAAAATTGTGTACTAAGCTTTCTGGGGATGATAGTATTGGAAATGTAAAGGTGTAATAAAAAAAGGTATTTAGGTACTTACAACCTATCTTATGAAAAAATTAGAGTTGACATATTCACTACTGCAGAATTTCTTTTTTGTGTCTATCATCTGCAGCCAACAGTTCTGGTTATTTAGTGAAGTTCTTTGTCAGTTTCTTGATCCTCCATTGATCCATAATTGGTTTTCAACTAAAAAGGAATTACTTTTAATTGAAAATAACATAATGCAAATAAAAATTATTGCAATCGGCTGTGCAGGCTCATATTTGATTGTAGTCCGTTATATCCGTCTAAAAGTGGTTTCATGAGATCTCCTAGAAAGCTTTTTTGTAGGAACAGCATTTCTTTTCAGCCTCTAACATGGTCCTTGTTAGCACGACGTTTACATGTTTACATCCATAAATACAATAATAAACTCTGATTTTCGGCATATTATTTTTTATTTCACTCATTTAAATACACAAATGAATCAACAAGAACTATAAAATGAACTTTGAAGTTTTCAACTCTCACCAACAACTTTAGAAAATGTAAATATGTGAATAATCTCCATGAAATCAGTACAATCTCAAACCCAGTAACAACTGGTTGAAAGTTTTGCCGCTAGGTGGCTTTGAAATTAAGTTGAATCGCCTAGGCTAGGTGTGCGCCATGAAAAACTTATAAAAAGAAATGAAACGTAGCTATTAATGGAGGGTAAAGATAAGAAGTACGATCTCTTATGGTGGGTTCGTCAATGAACTAATCACAGCATTGTTTTCAATTATATATTTTTTTGGGGTTGTCAACCCTGACTTCCGTAGTCTGTCAATTTTGGTAACAGTCACACAACTGCCAATATACATCAAAAAAGTCACTAGGATGAATAATTTTAATTTTTCGTTAAATTTCGACAGTATTTCACAAAACTTGATTGCAATGGAGAATAGTTAGAGATAGGGAATTGATAAATTTGGTTTTCACAATAAAATTTTTTTTATTTATAAAATTTAACAATCATAAAGTCTGAAAAAAGTCCTGGGCTCGATTTTCGTCAAAAACCAAATAGTGGAAACCATTTCACCATATATTCATTCGTTTTGGAGATTTAACAAAATGTTGATATCTGAAAACACTAAAAATATTCTACAGGCACTTATTCACTAAGAACATTAAACTGTTCTCAATTTTTTTTTTTACCTCTTGTACTAATGGTGAAATTGACATTCAGTATAATTTCAGATAAAATGAGAACAGTGTATGTTATTTTTAAAATCTTTTTTACAGTTCTTACAACATTGTAGCTGATCTGAATTCAAATGAATTGAGTCAATATGTTTTTTGAGGTGACATTTATAGTTTGAAGCATATTTACATACACTGCACTTGTATTTCTTCAAATTTAAATGTATAGAATCGATACGGCATTTATATTGCCACAAATTTTAATGCTTTGACCTCATATGTTGTTTGAGTTCTCGTTTTTGTTTAGAAGCGTACTTGCATAAATGGCACTTGTGTGGTTTCAAATTTAGATGAACCAAATCAATATGTCTCCTAAGTGCCGGTTTTTGATTGCCAGCATAGTCGCACAAATGACACTTGTGTTCCTTCAAATTTAAATGTACCGAATCTATATGCACCTTGAGACCAATTTTATGATTTAAAGCATAGTCGCACAAATGACACTTGTATTGCCTCGAATTCGAATGAACTGAATTGATGTGTCTTTTCACATGTTGCTTATGATTCGAAGCAAAATCACACAAATGGCAATTGTATTCCTTCAAATTCAAATGCACTGAATCTATATGTACTTTGAGACCAATTTTATAATTTGAAGCAAAGTCACATAAATGACACTCGTGTTGCTTTGAATTTGAATGAATTGTATCCATGTGTCTTTTCACATGTTGCTTATTATTTGAAGCAAAATCACAAAAATGACAATTGTGTTGCTTCGAACTTGAATGAAATGCATCGATGTGTCTTTTCACATGTTGCTTATGATTTGAAGCAAAATCACATGAATGACACTTGTGTTGCTTAAAATCGAAATGAACTGCATTAACATGTGCTTCAAGGTGATTTTTGCGGTTCGAAGCATAATCACATGATTGACACTTATGCTTCCTCAAATTCAAATGAACTGATTCTACATGTCTTTGAAGCATTGATTTTCGATCAGGGGCATAGTCACACAAGTGACACTGGTGTCTTTTAAAATTCTTTCTACTAACAACTTCTTTGTTTGCACTAGGTTTTTCTTCTTCGAATGAGGAATAAACAGTTCTTTCTTTTTCTTGTTCGGATAGAGCACTAAGGTTATCACAACTCTCTATTTTAACCACAAAAGCATCTCTGTTATGAACTTGATTTCCATCAATAAATTGCTCAAAGATCTCCACATCTTCGATCTTGATCTGGTCTGTTTCACAACTCTCATCATCTCTTGAATGTCCAACACTGAAACAAAGAGAATTAAAGTCTATGTATATCATACCTTGGTTGATGGACTGGACAAAGATAATTGTTTCTTTGAATTTTGCGCACGATTCTAATAGCATAGAATGAAGTTAATCTGTCAAGATGAATGTGATAAAAAGATGGAATATACAAATTTATTATACATCAATACTGAAACCATTAAAATAGACCGAATCCAAAAGTAAACTATTTGGAATAGCATCTTTTTTTTCAATTTTCATAGTGAATTGAATATTTGGGTGCTATTGTTGAGATGGAATTAAAAATGCCTCAAATTCTTCATCTCGGTGACTCTAAATGAACAAAGTACCATCAACATAACCTAGGAATGTGGATGGTTTCTGCAATGCCATTTCGATAGCACTTTGTTCGAAGTTTTCCATGAAAAAATTTGCAAATGCAGGACTCAAAGAGTTTTCCATAGCAACACCATCTATTTGCTCATAAAAATTGCATTTTCACTGGAAATACCTGGATGTTATGCAAAGTTCAAAGAGCTTTATTGCGTCATTTGGGAATATTTCCGAAACTTAGTTAAGCGATTCCCTGATAGAAACTAATGTGAATGGAGTCAAAGCATCAAAAGTTATGAGTCGGTTGTTGGATCCCAATTGACTGTTCTTCAGCTTTTCTACAAAACTGAGTCTTTAACTAAATTTTCCGGATTTCCCAAATAAGGTTTCATCATAGTCATCAGAACTTAAGCCTAACCAAGTCTGATTTTGGTGAGTCAATCTCAATGTAACATTATCCTTGTGAATTTCCGGAAGTTCATATACATATCCGCGAAGCCACTCTAACAAATCCTCTTTTATAGGAATCTTGGTTTATCTGAGTCTGGATGATCAACCATTAATTATACCAGACGTATCATTACTCTGACCTTCGTGTCAGAGTATTTTCAACAGAATACACATGAAAAAATCATGATACTCACGCGTCCATTCTGGAAATTATTGCTATTTTCTCTAGAGAACCCTGTCCTTTAACAAAATCCAATTAAGTCGATGTAGAAAAGAACTCAGGAACTCAAAAAAAAACATAATCAGAAATGCAGGACATGTCATTGTCACTCAAAGTTGACAATTTGACAGAACCAGAAATTTATTTTCCCTGGAATGCTGCTAGTGTCACCAACATTCAATTAAAGTTCCCCAGATTTCACACCTACATAGGGCGTTCGGCAAAAACCTCGGGTCGCTCGGATCCATAAGGTGAGGTTGGTATGAGGAGCAGGCGCATACCATAGATAACCGACTCAACATCTGTTCTTTGTTAGTTTCTTGATCTTCCATTGATCCATATTTGGTTTTCAACTAAAAATAAATTACTTTTAATTTAAAATAACATAATGCAAATTAAAATTATTACAATTGGTTGTGCAGACTCATATTTCATTATAATCCGTCTTTTCTGTTTAGTAGTGGTTTCATGAGATCCCTCAGAAATTTTTCTGTAGGAACTGCATTTCTTTTCAGCCTCTTACATGATTCTTGTAAGCACGAGTTTTACATCCATAAACACAAGAATAAACTCTGAATTTCGGCATATTGGTTTCATCACTCATTTACAAACTCAAATAAATCAACGAAAACTATAAAATGAACTTAGAAGTTTTCAACTCTTACCAACTGTTGAAGTAAGAACTGCTGGCCAAAGTAAATTTGGGACCAGTCCACTTCTATAAAACAACCTGATATCAACTAATGTATTATGTTTGGCCTTTTGCGCATGCGCAACAAAAGCATGCTCAGGTACTAGTTTCTACTAGTTCTGTCAGGAATGTGAATAGATAAAGAGGTCCCAGAAATAGTACTGAGCATTGTTATTCGCGGCACCTGGCGGATAAATATCGAACCTAGAAAACAAGTAATAAAAACAAATTTTACACGTAGATATTGATAGAATCAAGAATATTTTTGCTTCTCTTGATATATTTGTCGTAATTTTTTTTCCTAAATTGCAGAATTGCCGTTGGAAAATAGTGGTAAAGGTACTTATATCAGTGATATTCAGTTTAAGTGATATTTGAGAGTTTTTCAAGTTTTAGGTTGAGCTGTATTTGGACTATGTGAATAGGAAAAATTATGGAAATGAATGGTAAAGTACTATTACCAAGGATGTATAACTCTAATTGATATGTTCTTGCTTCTCAAGGAAAGGCAGCAATAGGAATATACATTTCCATCAATTTACAAAGGGAGGTTATATTAGTATACGACTGGAAAAAACTTTTTTGAAGAAATTACGCAAAGAAGGAACATGTTACGTTTAATAAGGTAGTTTGTTTTCTTCATTCTGATTATCTTGTTACAGGTAAAAGATTTTTTTAAATATTTTCAATGATTCTTTCATCTTTCCAGGTTAACATTACAGCATATGATATGAAGGCTCACTAACTAAAAGCATTATGTAATATATGTTTCTTTATACAATGCTGAAGACTACTGCTGTTTCTTCCCAAAATCTACCAGAGATTCAACAGAAAAAAAATTTATAGGCTTACCATGGTTCAGCGCAAATTGAGGATGGAACGACAAAATTCACTTAGGGACAAACATTTAATTCCTCAACCAATGTGAGGCCATTCATTGATTCTCATGATTTCGAAGGTAATGAGGAAATTGAACAACAAAAAACAATAGAAATGTATGATTTAATGAAAGATGAACGGTCTGTTGTTGATGCACTGATGATCCTACAATTTGTTGTAAATGAGATTCAGAGGAATTATTGAAGTATAAATAGATTCAAGTAAACGGTGATGATTTAATGTGGAATTTTGCAAAAGCATCAAATAAGAAGCAGTTGAACTCTTTGACAAGAATACTAAATTTTAGAATGCTACATGATTTTGTTAGGTTAGTTTCGGAGATATACCTAGATAAAAAACAACTTACGCTGACTAGTAAGGAATGAGTGCTTTTTTGTCTATATTTATCAGCATTTTGTTTTTGTTCACTTTGGCTTTGCAATTACATTGTTCCCGAGTTTCTAGTATCGATATTTCTATCTTCTATTATATTTATAGGTAAATGTGAGTAGAATATCAAATTTTCCAATGTAAATGAATATTATATTCATATTTGATTGTTATCTTCATATTATGTGATAAAAAATTCTTACAATTTCCCTGTTGCTTAAACGCAAACAAAAAATGGAAATAATTTCAGAATATTTTATTCATTTTCACAAATAACATGCAATAAATGATCAAAATAATAAAATAAAATCTTCTCCATCATATTTCTTCGGAAATTTTCATTGAACAGAACACCTTCAAAAATGATTAATATAAACAATGAAGTCGCAGGATTCCAAATTCAAGACTCATTCCTAATTGAACCTGTGTGTAGCATGAATAATTCTGCTTCAATTGAATACCACTTGGAAGTAGGGGCATTTATCGACGAATTATGTAGAAAAAGCACACAAATACATTGTGACTTGATAATTTTGGGAAATAGGCATCGAAAACGTAGCCTCTTGTATTGTCGAATTGTGGAGAGAAAAAAGAATAAAGTTAATAATATACCAATCTTTTATTTTTTTGTTCTACTACCTTTCAATAAACCCAATATTGTGTAATACATATTCATTCGATCGTAATAATTGTTCTTGCAAGTAATTTGAAAATCTGTGCATCATTCATGGCAAAAACGAATTGGTTCACCTCAATTCACTTCACTCAATGTCCATAAACACACACACCAACTCAAAAAGTCTTTAAATCACTCCAATAAATAAAAATCCAGTCATTTACTTCACAAATTAACTAAATTATTCAAATATCCAGTTGTCATTCGAAAATTTTAAAACAAATCGCCTAGCGCCACCCAGGCTGGTGGCGAAATAACGAACCTAGAAAACAAGTAATTGTTTACAACTCGCAGCGCCCTCAACGGTAGTTGGAATCGCCAATTCCTTGATTGTGTATTGATTTATTGTAAAGTGTGAACTGTTTTAAATATTCATATAATAGACTTTGTTAAAATCTGTGCATAAGCCATATTGATATCCACCCTCACACCAACAACTTTAGAAAATGCAAATACGTGAATATTCACTATGAAATCAGTACAATCTCAAACCCAGTAACACTAACCCGCTGGTTGAAATTTTTGCCGCTAGGTGGCTTCGAAACCTATTCTAGGTGAACGCCATAAAAAAAAATGAAACGTACGTATTTATGGAGGATAGAGATAAGAAGCACAATCTTTTATGGTAGGTTCGTAAATGAACTCATCACAGCATTGTTTTCAGTTATATATTTTTTTGGGGTTGTCAACCTTGACTTCTGTAGTCTGTCAATTTTGGTAACAGTCACACCAACTGCCAAGATACATTAAAAAAGTCACTAGGATGAATAATTTTAATTTTTCATTAAATTTCGACAGTATTTCACAAAACTTGATTGCAATGGAGAATAGTTAGAGAAATAGGGAATTGATAAATTTGGTTTTCACTATAAAAATTTTTTTATTTATAAAATTTAACAATTATAAAGTCTAAGAAAAGTCCTGGGCTCGATTTTCGTCAAAAACCAAATAGTGGAAACCATTTCACCATATATTCATTCGTTTTGGAGGTATAAACAATTTTTGATATAACGATTTCAAAAATATGTCATAACTTTTTTATTTTCGAAAATATCTGAAAACACTTAAAACATTCTACAAGCACTTTTTCAATAGGAATACGACACTGTTTTAAATTTTTTTCCACCTATTGTACAGGGTGGGCATATTTCGATGTTTTAGCACTACAACTTTTGAACCAGAGGAGATAGACAAAATCTGATACCCCATTGTCGATCTCTTTTTCGGAGAAACTAACAAGAGTAGTATTAATTTTTGGCTACCTTCTTTTGTTTTCCAGTTATAAGAGAAAATTGGAAAAATAGTGATATCGGAAAAAATTTATGTCTCCGCCAATACTGATGATAGAGCTCTGAAATTAAAACATTATACAGGCACATTTTCACGTAGAATCCAGTGCCATGCTCGCCTTTTTTGCAGCATTTTTAATTACGAAGGTATGACCCAAAGTTATGTTATTTTGAATAGGAACACTAGATTTCTGTGCCATTTTCTGAAACCTTAATTTTTTCTGTTTTCTAAAATATATAACATCGTCCTATGGTTCGTATCAATAAATCAATTTGAGCTTTAAGTAGCTTCTGAGGGGTTTCACTGAAACCTAGAATGCATGGAAATACATACATACATACATAGAAATTAGTCAAGAACCTATATTCATCTGAGCCTCAATACTTTATATCAGGGTTAGCAAATATCATGATATTTATATAAATATCAAAATATCGAATATATATCCGATATATATCTGATATATATCAAAAATTTTGTTCTTTATCTAAACTGCAAAAAACCGCTCATTAAACATACATATGTATTGAAAGACCATTATTCATAGAATTTTAATTAAAACAAGTAACGAAACAGAAGAAAAAAGACAAAAAACAGAATATTTTTTCTCAATAAAAATGAAATAAATAACTTCAATGAATATAACAAGAAAGAAGAAACGAGACAAAAAACAGAATATTTTTCCTTAATATGAATAAAATTAATAACTTCAATAAAATAATGAATATTTTTAGCTAGGACAAAATCGGGCCAGAGGAATATCATCTTCTTCAACTTCATCATTTGAATTTTTTTAAATTTCTAAACAGTGACTGAACCCTCTGAATCCCCGAGACGGGAGATCTAACCACAGAACGCACTGTTGTCACGTTTCAATTTTAACCAAATTATCAAGGATTTTTTTGCGGTATTTATTTCGTAAAATAAGTAAATGATATATATCATGATATATATCAAGTCAATAAATATCAGATATATATCAAGATATAAATCATGATATATATCACTCGATATATATCGGCCAACCCTGCTTTATATGGTTTCAATTGTCGATAAGCACAGAAAAATTTAGTATCTTATAATTAATACAATTTTTTTCTAGTAGTGTTTTCATTTCTATGCTCTTGTTATAGGAAGCTACATTTTTCTGTGCTCATCAACAGTCGAAACCATAGAATGTATTGAGACTCACATGAAAATATGTTTTTGACCAATTTCTATACTCATATTGGTACAAACCTTACGATGTTATATATTTTTGAAATCAGAAAAAATTAAGCTTTCAGAAAATGGCACAGAAATATAGTGTTTCCATTTAAAAAAACATAACTTTGGGTTATAGCTTTGTAATTAAAAATGGTGCAAAAAAGATGAGCATGCCACTGGACTCTACTTGAAAAAGTGATTGTAGAATGTTTTTATTTCAGAGCTCTATCTTCAGTATTAGCGGAGATATAAATTTTTTTCGATATCGCCATTTTTCAAATTTTTGCTTATAACTTGAAAAAAAAAAGAAAGTAGCCAAAAATGAATACAACTTTTATTAGTTTCTCCGAAAAAGAGATCGAGAATGGGTATCAGATTTTGTCTATCTCGTCTGGTTCGAAAGTTGTAGTGCTAAAACATCGAAATATGCCCACCCTGTACTAAGGGTAAAATTGACATTAAGTATACTTTCAGATAAAATGAGAACAGTGTATGTAACTTTTAAAATCTGTTTTACAGTTCTAACAACATTGTAGCTGATTTGAATTCGAATGAATTGAGTTCATATGTTTTTTACGGTGAGATTTATAGTTTGAAGCATATTTACATACACTACACTTGTGTTTCTTCAAATTGAAATGCATAGAATCGATATGTGTTTTGAGAATGTGTTTCTGGTTTGATGCATACTCACAGATATGGAATTTATGTTGCTATAAATTCGAATGCACTGAACTTATATGTTGTTTGAGATCCCGTTTTTGTTTAGATGCATACTTGCATAAATGGCACTTGTGTGGTTTCAAATTTAGATGAACCAAATCAATATGTCTTCTAAGTGCTGGTTTTTGATTGCCAGCATAGTCGCACAAATGACACTTGTGTTCCTTCAAATTTAAATGTACCGAATCTATATGTACCTTGAGACCCATTTTATGATTCGAAGCAAAGTCGCACAAATGGCACTTGTGTTGCCTCGAATTCGAATGAACTGAATCGATGTGTCTTTTCACATGTTGCCTATGATTTGAAGCAAAATCACACAAATTGCACTTGTGTTGCTTCAGATTCAAATGTACTGAATCTATATGTACCTTGAGACCGATTTTATAATTCGAAGCAAAGTCACATAAATGACACTCGTGTTGCTTCGAATTTGAATGGACTGTATCGATGTGTCTTTTCACATGTTGCTTATGACTTGAAGCAAAATCACACAAATGACACTTGTGTTGGTTAGAATTGAAATGAATTGCATGTACATGTGTTTCGAGGTGATGTCTGCGGTTCGTAGCATAATCACATGACTGACACTTAAACTGCCTCAAATTTAAATGAACTGATTCTACGTGTCTCTGAAGCATTGATTTTCGATCAAGGGTATAGTCACACAAGTGGCACTTATGTCGCTTAGAATTCTTTTCACTAACATCTTCTTCGTTTGCACTAGGTTCTTCTTTGTCGAATGAGGAGAAAACTGTTCTTTCTTTTTCTTGTTCAGATAGAGCACTAAGGTTATCACAACTCTCCATTTTAACCACAAAAGTGTCTCTGTTATGAATTTGATTTCCATCAATAAATTGTTCTACGATCTCTACATCTTCGATCTTGATCTGGTCTGTTTCACAACTCTCATCATCTCTTGAATCTCCAACACTGAAACAAAGAGAATTTGCAGTCTACGTATATCAAACCTTGGTTGATGGACTGGACAAAGATAACTGTTTCTTTGAATTTTGCACACAATTCTAATAGCATAGAATGAAGTTAATCTGTCAAGATGAATGAGATAAAAAGATGGAATATACAAATTCATTCTATATCAATACTGAAAACGTTTAAATGGATTGAATCCAAAAGTAAACTATTTGGAATAGCACCATCTTTTTCAATTTCAAAGTGAATTGAATATTTGGGTGCCTATTCTTCATCTCTGTGACTCCAAATGAACAAAGTATTATCAACATAATCTAGCAATTTGGATGGTTCTGCAATGCCATTTCGATAGCACTTTGTTAGAATATTTCCATGAAAAAATTTGCAAATGCAGGACTCAAAGAGTTTTCCATAGCAACACCATCTATTTGATCATAAAACGTTCCTTTCCACTGGAAAAAGCTAAGTCGTGTTGGTTACACCATTTATAACTCAAGATTGGATGAACTGTTTGTTATGAAAGATTATTTGTTGGATTCTTCTACGGCAAGGTTAACAAAAAATACATTAAAACTCAGAAAAATTTGATGAAATGGAAAAAAATAGGAAATAGTTTTCCTTCTTGCGAATAACTCAGTAGGCGTCGCTACGGTTAATAGCGTTTTCGTGAAAGTATTATATTTGATATTTATTCGGTGAACTAAATTTTCTAATGATATTAACGCATCTGGGTCCATGTGTTGTTACACCTATCTTTCTTCCGAACAGTACGCAAAATTTCATGACAAAAAGTTTTTAACAAATCCCTATTCTACTATTATCTTAGATGGCAATGTGACAATTACTGTGTATTTTGAGTTGCCTAAACGTCTTAGCCTTGGATTATGCAACACGTTTGGTGGTCAAAAACCTCAAAAGTAACGTGATTCATTGCACAATACTCAAAGGAAAGTATAAAGGGAAAAAAGTTCTTATTCCTAGAATTCCGATGATCCCAACAGATATGACATTTGAGTTTAAGAGAATTGAATTTTCCATTCGTCTTGCGTTTGCTATGACAATTAACAAATCGCAAGGCTAGTTCTTGGGTGTGTGTGGCTTAAATCTAGAAAATAGTTGTTTTTCTCATGGCTAGTTGTATGTTTACGAGTTGGCAATCCTTCTGCTCTTATTATTCTCGCACCCGGGAAAAAAACTAAAAATGTTGTTCATCACAAGGTACTACAATGAAGGAATTGTAAAATATAAAAAAACCTCTTTATCTCTCAAATAAAGAGAATTCTTTTGATGTATGAATAACAATGTAGATACCTATTTCAACGCAATTAAATTTATTGTATATTTTGTACTTTTGTATTTTTTTTTTGTATTTCACCTAATATACAGGGTGTACCAAGTTCGACGGCCTATTAGGCGTTTCTGGAGAACTGGACCTATTTGAAATCTGAAAATTGGGATTATATTATTGTTTGACATTATCTACCGATCTAAAATATTCTTGGAGCCTGACCACTTTATGCAGGGAGTGAAAAAACAATTTCCGAAATTTTTTTTTCTGTTTTTTGTTTTCGAATTTGATAGAGTATGCATTTCTGAATACATTCGTATTCAAATCGTTGCATTCGTCAAAATACTTTCCAAAATATCGAGAAAAAACTGAAGAAAAAAGGGAGATTAGTGTATTCGGTATTATGTTTGCTATTTCTGATGCACAAACCGTTTTCACGTTTTTGAAGGCGAAGACTGTGGAAATATTGTACATTTTCAGAATTTTGAAAAACCCGCCACAGGGTGTTTCAAATGTTGGTTCAAAAATTGGGATAAAGATTGACCCATAACTTTCGTTTTTCAAATTAGAACCCTATTTTTTTATGATTGCGTCGGATTGTGCGAACAAAAATGATGATAATGTCCCAACATGTTAATTCTCCTAAAATTAATAATTCTTGAGTTATTCAGGATTTCCTGATTTCATGTCGTACGTACCGTCAAATTCATAGAATCTGTTTCATATCAACAATGACCTTGGTCATAGAAGATAAATTACTCAAATAATCCACTAGTGACTTCTCTATTCTGAATTCATTTATCATTGTTGATGTAAAACATATTTCATGAATAGAAACAGAAAATCCTAAATTACTCAACAATTAGTAATTTTAGGAGCATCAACATGTTGGAACATTATCATCATTTTTCTTCGCAGAATCTAACGCAATCATAAAAAAATAGGGTTCTAATTTGAAAAACGAAAGTTATGAGCCAATTTTGATCCCAATTTTTGAACCAACATTTGGAACACCCTGTGACAGGTTATTCAAAATTCTGAAATTGTACAATATTTCCACAGTCTTTGCCTTCAAAAATGTGAAAACAGTTTGTGCTTACGATATCTAGGTTAGAAATAACAAACATAATACCGAATACACTTATCTCCCTTTTTTCTTCAGGTTTTTCTTGATATTTTGGAAAGTATTTTGACGAATTCAACGATTTGAGTACGAATGTATTCAGAATTGCATACTTTATCAAATTCGAAAACAAAAAAACAGAAAAAAAATTTTTTGAAAAATTTATTTTCACTCCCTGTATAACTGAAAGTGGTCAGGCTCCAAGAATATTTTAGATCGGTAGATAATGTCAAACAATAATATAATCCCAATTTTCAGATTTCAAATAGGTCCAGTTCTCCAGAAACGCCTAATAGGCCGTCGAACTTGGTACACCCTGTATAACCCAATGGTTAGCGAAACAAAGTTCGCTGGGTCAGCTAGCTTATCTAATTGCCAATTGCCACAATTGGTCCCACCACCAGATCCCTTACGCTCTTTAGTTTCTGGGATAGGAAATGATTCTAAACACTTCTTGGCGAACATTCAAAAATATAACAGCTGTTTCCAAACGACATCTTATGGCACAACACATATTGTACAGGACAATTTTATGTACACTTTGAAGGTATAATACCAGAATAGTTCATTATAATATTAAAGTTGCTTTTTTATTTATCGATTGAGGCAGTACGAAGTCTGCCAGGTCAGCTAGTTTGGGAATATTTCAGAAACTTAGCTAAGCGATTCCCTGATAGGAACTAATGTGAACAGAGGCACAATTGGATGTTCTTCAGCTTTTCTACAAAACTGAGTAGGGCTCTTGACTAAAGTTTTCGTATTTCCCACATAAGGGGTCAACAAAGTCATCAAAACTATGAACAAGTCGGATTTTGGTGGGACGATGGTATTAACAATTGATCTCAATGGAACATTATCCTTGTGAATTTTCGGAAGTCCATATATACACTCTTAAATATCCTATTTTCAAGTTCTTCATTGAGAACAATTAGTTTTATATGAACCTTGGTTTATCTGAGACTGGACGATGTAGAATCTTTACTGAGTATCCTGTCATTTAAAGGATCCAACAGCCATTAATTCCACTTGATGTTCTATAATTTCGACTTGGGGGTTTCTCAGAGTCACAATAATTTCAACAGACTTCACATGAAAAATAAATCATGATACTCACGAGTCTTTGCTGGAAATTGTTGTTTTTTTTTCGAGGAAACCTTGTCCTACTCCAACAAAATCCATGATCCTTGATCAAGAAAACAATGAAGTTCACGAACTCTAAGGAACAATAGGGAAAAATAGAATTGTTTGCATTTATCAAAAACTCAAATAGAACAGAAATGCGGTGACATCATTGACATAGAAATACAAACGAAATTGACATCATTCAATGACAAATGACAAAAGTAACCATAGAGCCATAGACCAAAACATTATTTCTTTTTCTTTCTGGCTACTTAGTCCCAGAATCCATTGATGGCGCTGCGAACTGTAAACAAACTTTGGAGTTTGTCAGTACCATCTTTGAGATTTCTATGACCTTACTAAGATGTTCGAATACATAGTGTATGCCACAGAACACTAATATAAATTATAATTTGAACAAATTATCGAAAATCTGTAATAATTTGTGAAGAGCGCCACCTGAACTGAAGTTGATCGAACGAAACATCGCTCATATTCTCAAATTGTTGGAACAAAATCTAACTAGTGCTTACACCATAAGTAAGATGTCTGAGTACATGGCGTATGCACTGATTAGATTTTGTCCGCCTATCTGAAAATATGAGGAATGTTTCGATTTATCAATTGTAGGTGGCACTACCAACAAATTATGACAGATTCATTAAAATATTTGAATATATTTATAGTTCATAGATAAAAAAGGATTACTCAATTCGAATTGTGGAGAGGAGAAAGAATAAAATTAATAATATATCAATCTTTTGTTTTTATTGTTCTACTACCTTTGAATAAACTCAACATGTGTAATACATATTCATTTGATCGTCATAATTGTTCTTGAAAGTAATTCGAATTTCTTTGCATCATTCATTGCAGAAACAAATTTGTTTACTTCAATTAACTTCACTTAATGATAAACACACACTACCACCTCAAGAAGACTTTAAATCACTCTAATAAATAAAAATCCAGTCATTTCCTTCACAAATTAAGTCAATTATTAAAATATCCAGTTGTCATTCGAAAATTTTATATTAATCGCCTAGCGCCAGCTAGGCTAGTGGCGAAATAACGAACCTAGAAAACAAGTAATTGTTTACGACTCGCAGCGCCCTCAACGGTAGCTGGAATCGCCACTAGCCAAGTTAGAAACAATGCAATTAAAAGATCGAGAAGAATTTCAAATTGCTATGAATTCCAAATAACAGATCATCACAAATTTCCCAGATTTATTCAGCTGTCAAACACATGTTGCAAGAAAAGAAGAAGAAGAAGTTTGTGATCTGGCGCTGACGTTGTACTGTGCTAACCTATACCATTATTCTGTGGTCGTAAGTGTCATGTCACCTTGTGCTTTTCTGATTTTTTGATTAAGTTTAGTATATTTTGATGTTCTCTGCTGTTTAATTTATTCCTTCAAGTTCGTGAATTATTTTCCCATCAACTTATATGGATATTTTTGGTGTAGGACAGTGTTCTCTAAAGAACATGGCAACAATTTCCTTAAATGCCTCGTAAGTACCATATTTTTTTCTTTTCCTCCAGTTGTCTGTTGATCCAATTCAACAGACTTTCCTATCTTGAACACTGCACGTGTCAGTTTGGATTTTTACATTTATGGATACAAAGAAACATGTTTAAAGGTACTGGTGAGGCATGGAGTGAATCTAACCTTCTTTTAGCTTTTCTGACGTGTTTTCTAAAAGTAATCCGAGGAATTTGAGGGAAAATTGGGAATGAAAAAAACTCATCATGATCAGAGATGGAGTAAGAAATGACCTTGATAGATAAAAACCTATGTTCCCCTTTCCGAATCGATGAAATACTTCAACACTTTGTATCTTGCGAAACGTAGCATAGATGTAAACTTTACATGGTCAGAAGTATTGTGATTAATTCAATTGATATTTCAGGATTTCTAAATCTGTGGAAAGGGTACTTTCTATGCCCTGAAAATTAGAATGAGTCAGAGTAATAACATCAGCATTTTTTCTGAAGAAGTAGTCGGAATATTGCATGAATATTATTTAAAAGGAAAAGGTGCTAAAACTGAGCTTGTGGACTGTTTGTTGCTTCAAAATTTCATAATTTTCGGATAGCATTTTCTAATAGTTTAACCAGTTTTCTGCATTTTTTATGATTATAAAGATTTTAAACTTGACCGTTTTTTCATTCCATATCATATGCTGCCGACAAATGAATGAATGCTGTACCTATTTTCAAGTTTTTATTGATCCCCGATTCAAAAAACGTAGTGAGACTAAGAACCTCAATAATTCCTGTTACTGAAACTGCCCTGACAATTTTGTAAGGATTCTTTGACAGTTGACTCGATTTTTAATAGAATCAGTCTCTCTGAAGTTTTGAAAGGAACACCCAATAATCTTATAGAACTGCATAGTTTAGGAGAATTTTTTCTACCTTTCAAAATTGCTTCTACTTCGGCTTTGCAGAATTCGGTTAGAAAATTGCTAGTACTTAATAAATCATTATAAAAAAATTATGACCAAAACACGGACTTATTCGAATTTCAAATACAAACTATATTTTTCATGATATCTGAATGAATCTGAGGGCGATGTATGATATATTTCTGAAACGAGAAAAAAATTGCGATTCTTTCTAAGCCATTTCAAACTATTGTTTCCATAAGGGGAAAAAACAAAATACGCTACTGGATTGCTATGAAAAAACTGCCTGTATAATGTTTTCATTTCAACATCCTAGCACAAACAGATACGGAGATAATGGCCAAAGTTGAAATTGTCCAAATTTCAATTTTAGTTTATAACTCGAAAACGAAAGAAGATAGAGGAATGTAGTTGATGGCATTATCAGTTTCTTTAAAAAAAAAAACACCGTAACGTTTCATTCATTTTCCTCTATCTTCCACGATTAAAAAGTTGTGGTTCAGGTATCATCAATTTTGCCCACCCTTTACTCAAAAGGTCATATTTTTGATTTGATACTAATTTAATTAATTTCTGAAGATGATATAGAGAGAGGTGAAATTCAGGTCATTTATTGAGATCATGATTTTTTCATCTTTCTCAATAAAGGAAGGTTATTATTAATTAATCCTCTTTTTTTCAGTGTTCAAGTATCAGGAGATAAAGAATGTTTTGAAACTGACAAGGTCAAGATTGAAGATTTCGAGATTGTTGATCAGTTCATTGATGATCATCAAATCCATAACAGAAACGAATTCATTGTGAAAATGGAAAGTTGCGAAAACTTCCATGGTCTATCATCCCTTGAAGAAGCGAGAGATCTTGAAAATGTTACAAAAGAAGAAAATTTCGAATGTATTTCCGCCAAAGCTGTTCGTGGAAATATTGTTGATTTGAATAAGAACCAATATAAGTATTCTTCGAATAAAAAATCTAATCTCGATAACCATGCAGATTCGGTCCATTCGAGATCGAAGAAATACAAGTGCCATCTGTGCGACCATGCTTCCGACAGAAAACTCCATCTGAAAGAACACATAGATTCCATCCATTTAAACTTGAAAGAACATAAGTGTCATTTATGCGATTTTTCCTCAAATAGGAGAGATCACCTCAAATCCCACATAGATTTGGTCCATTTAAATCTCAAACAACACAAGTGCCATTATTGCGAGTATGCTTCGATTCATAAATCGCATCTTAGGACCCATGTGGATGCTGTCCATTTAAATTTGAGGAAACACAAGTGTCATCTGTGCGAGTTTGCTGCGAACCAGAAGGTGCATCTGAAGAGACATATAGATTGTGTTCATTTAAATTTGAAGGAACATAAGTGTAATGTGTGCGGTTATGCTACGAATCAGAGGAGTAATCTGAAGGCTCATATAGATTACGCTCATTTGAAATTGAAGCAACACAAGTGTCATTTGTGCGAGTATGCTACAAATGTTAAATCTCACCTCAAAATGCATATATGTTCAGTTCATTCGAATAAGAAAATCAGGAAATCGAAACAAAAAATTAAATAATTCAAACGATACTATTGTATTTATTCATATTTTGTAAATTATTGTACTGTACTTTATTATTATTAAATATATTTATATTATTAACCAACTTATTTAATCACAAACCTGACACATCCAAAGAACAAGAAATATCAGAAATAATTGTAAGTAAGTTTTCTCTGAGGAATATACAGGGTGATTCAGGAGTTGCCATTTGTGTGATCGTGCTTTAAATCGAAGAGCAAACTTGAAAAAACATGTGGATTCAGGTCATTCAGATTTGAAGTTGCAGTGAACAAGGTCTTTTGGAGAACTTCGAGGTAATGTATTAGGTCCGCTATTGTTTATAATACAGGGTATTTACAAATGATTGTAACGTCATAGTGATCTTTGTATTTGTAGTTCAAATACGGACTTTTCACATTTTATATCTGGTACACACAGAAATATTTCATGAAACAACCTGAATAAATAAATATTAAATGAATATTAAAGATAATCTTCTAATAGAAATCAATAATAACCTTAAGTTCGATAATATATGTATTCTTTTGATTCAGAGAGCTAAAATGATACAATACATATTGAAACAAGAAGGTACCTACCTGATGTTGGTGCAATACAGGAAAACCATACCGGTCTGCAGTATGATTAAATGAGGAGAGGGAAAACACCTCAGCTGAAAAAAACCCTTACCCCACCCGTGAAAAAAAATTACTTAAAATATTAAATGTCAGGAAAATCTTGAAAGACATCAGTGGGCTCAGATAAACAGATTCTCCACAAAACGACTCGCAATTCTTAATCTGAAATGAAAAAAGACAAAAGCAGAAAAGAAACCAATTATCCAGAATAAATTGAATTATTTTTAAATTAACTACCCATTTCAGAAATGCATTTGTTTCTTTATGTATAGCCTCGAAACCATCTTGAAATTTATAAATGGGACAACTATTTATAAGATATTCTATAGTCTCCTCATTTTTCCCACACTCACAACTAGGGCTCTCAACCTAATTTCATCGAAAGAGCATGCTATTGCATCGTCCATGGCCTGTACTAATGCGATTTAGAACAGACCATATTCTCCTGGGAAGGTCAAAACCAGGAACTCTGATGGAAGGATCAGAAATAAGATCTTTATTGAAAAAATTGCATACATTCCATTCAGATTGTAAAATTTCTTTGTCGCTTCTATTCATATTAGTCAGAAAATTTGACCAAAAAGGTTTACACGACTTCAATCTGAGGACCTTATTATCTGAAATATAGGTGAGTATGGGAAATGAATTTGGAAAAGAATTGAATTTGTTCTAAAAATTTAAAGCAATATTTGAGAGGACTGGTAACCAAGGAGTAGGTGTAGACTTGATAGTACCAGTAATAATCCTCATAGAAAATTTAGTTGGGCATCAATTTTTTTTTTACATGTTTTACACAGTTCAACCAAATAGGGCAACAATATTCAGCAGCAGAAAAAACCAAAGCAAGCGCTGCCGTACGAAGTATTGTTGCATCAGTGTCCCATGAGGAACCAGCTAGTTTCTGAAGAATATTGTTCCCAGTTTTAAGCTTCAAACGCAGATTATCTAAATGGGCATTGAAATTTAGAGAGGAATCAAGTTTGATTCCCAGGAATCTAGTAATGAAATTATGTTTTAAGGGAAAATAACCGAAAGTTACACTCAATAATTTTCAATATTTCTGATGATTATTCAAATGAATACACGAAACCCTGGTTTTATTTTCATTCGGGCACAAACGCCACTTTAAAAAATAATTTTTCATGATATCCAAATCTGCGCAAAGGGTACTTTCTATAGTTCGAAAATTAGAATGATGAAAAGCCAGAGCATAATCCTCATCATAAATAAATTTTTCCGAAGAAGTAGTTGGAATGTCACACAAATATAAATTGAAGAGAAGATGAGGTGCTAAAACTGAACCTTGTGAAAGACCATTATTCAAAGTTTCGAAATTACTACTATTATTATCGACGAAAACTCGGAACCTTCTGTTGGATAACATATTTTCCAATAGTCTAACCATTCGATAATTCTTGATGATGATGATAATAATATAAAAGTAATTATTGACACAGCTAAGTGAATACAAGAATTAAATAATGCTTGAGGAAAAGTCTTGCTCGGTAAAATGTATAAATTGTATTACGTACCAAACCAAGAGAAAAACAAAAATGACATATGTACCATAAAATTGTACTTGGGTTGATTGTAAGGTTTCTTGTTTCACATGTTTATTATTAAATGAAGTATGAAAATAATGTAGGCTAGAGATTATGGGGATGAAAAATAACATCCTTTTACAGGGCAAAGACCTTTTTCTAAGCACGACCAAGTCAATATCAATATGCATCTGAGAATTCGAATTTCGCGGCCTTTATAACAGTTTTTTGTAACAAAAATTTGTTAAATGTAAGAGTTTTCAGCGCCATCTAAATCTCGTTTGTACGATACTTACCAAAAATGTAGTTGTTGATAGTACTGCAAATATAGGAGCGTTTTCTTTTTCTATCTTTCTAGCAATGTAATCTTTGCTTTACACAATCGGTCGTGGTTCTATTCTATTAGAAACAAAATGTCGAAAATCGGAGTTTATGGATGTAAAAGTCGTACTAACAAGGAATATATGTTATAGGCTGAAAAGAAATGCAGTTCCTACAAAAAAAAATTTAAGGGATCTCATGAAACCACTACCATACCATTGATGTATTATAGTAGCTTTCTGGGGTTAATAGTACATTGAAAAATAAGTAAAGTATGCTGAATAAACTCATGGATCAGAATGCATATTGAGGTAGATATATCCTTCCAAATTTGATGAAATTAAAAAATTTTCTGCATAACTTCTAAACGGTGAATGCCATCAGATTAAAATTTTGTGTATTAAAGTTCCTGAATAAATTTTTTTATTACACATATTTTTGACTCACCTTGTATACAAATGTCTTCTGTTTCTTAAAAAAAATTTTAGGTATGTCAGCAATAGAAACCTGGATAGTTGTAATTTTTTTACATATGTTTTTCATTCTTTTGCAATTATGGGGATAAATTAATTGTTTATTTGATTTGAAAATTATTTTCATCTTGCTCTTTATGTTAACAAGGTTTTATTAGTACCTTCAGTTATTTGATGAAAGTTTTCATGAAATTTGATACACATATAAACTCCCAATCACATGTCGCATATTTTATATTATGCATTATGACCAATAGGAGCATTCGTCTAAGACGAATGAATATTTTTCGAAATATTCAGGAAAAACGATTTTGTCTTCAATTTTCAATCTTATTCCGAATGTGTTATTTTACTGGAAAATAATTAGAGGCCAAGTGAAATTTTTGGAAATCTCTGTTATCGAGAAAATATTTTCTATAGTTCAGATGAGTTAAATTCTTGAATCTGTAATACGAGAGCAACAATTGGTTTAAAGTTCTAGATGTGAGAATTTGTGAAGTCAATTTGAAAAAATCTCAGGAATGCAAAAAAAAATAATTTGTAATAATTTTTAATGCTTTTGAAAGAATAATTAACAGAACATGTCACAATTTCATTACTGAAAATTCAAATATCCCCACCATGACAAAAAAGAAATTCTGCAGAATAAAGAATTTGCTTAAATTATACTAAGTTTTAAAAAATAAAGAAAAACTGAAGTCGTATTAACTATAGAAAATATTTTCACGATAAGAGAGATTTACAAAAATTTTACTTGACCGCTAATTAAATTGAAAATTGAAGAAAAAATAGTTTTTCCTGAATATCTCGAAAAATATTCATTTTGGGATAAAAGTCTTAGATGTATGCTCCTATTATTTTTTGACAAAGATTTTGAAAATGCTTCGAAAAATTGGGTTCCAATTTGAAAAAAACGATTTTCTGATATTTCGTCACTTCTAACTTTGACAAAGAATTCATGACCTCCTGTATCATATTCTGAAAATCACGCTATCGGAAAAGAAGCATCAGCCTTTCTTCTCAGAGATTCTCAAAAATGAGAGTTTTTAATGAAAAAACATCGAAGTTGTCTGTATTTCAATAGAGTTCAATTTTGAGATTTTTTTTTGGTATTTCCTCATTTAAAGAGAATTTTCTCGGGAAAATTAAAACTTTTGGAATAAGAAAGACTCAGAATTCAATGGAGAATCTATTTATGCAATAAAAAATGGATCCTCCCATTTGAAAAACGAAAGTTGATGTCACTTCCGGAAAAACCGGAAGTCCTAGAACCTTCAAAAAATATACGAGAAGTCGCCTTCTTACTTGAAGCTCACTTTTAGAATTTCAATCCTGAATCTTGAGTCTTTCCTAAAAATACTCTTTAGAATCATATTCGTGAATAACCCTGTATAGGTATGCCAGCAATAGAAATCTGGATATTTTTAATTTTTTTACGTATGTTTTTTCATTGGCTATTCTGCAAGTAGGGGAAGAAATTTATTGTTTATTTGATTTGAAAGGTAGTTTCATTTTTCTCCCTATGTTAACAAGGTTTTATTAGTATCCTTCAGTTGACGAAAGTTTTCATGAAATTTGATACAGATATAAAATCCCAATAACGTGTTTCAGCATTATGACCGTTACATCCCATAATGAAATCAGCAATTCACGGGAATGATAACTATTTTCATAATTTATTTGTACCCATCTTCTAAGACACTCCTACTATTTGGAACGACTTCCAAATAGGTGAAGTATTCATTTGAAGTAAGGAATACTCTATTTTCATATAAATCCATCATTTCAATCAAGAAAATATAACGAAAGTAACTCGTTAGGATATAATAAACAAATAAAGACACTCACGGGCTATTTCAGCAAAATCAATGTTTAAAGATGGCGCAACCTACGCTTGAATCTGCGGAATTTATATTCTAAGGTTGGCAACATTTGTAGAAGTCTGATTGTCAACGTTGTGTCAAAAAGACTGTCAAATTCTATGTCATCCATCTTGTTTTTTCTCAATTTTACCTTGGAAAACTCCACTAATTCTTTTATCATACTAATATGGATTTTCTTGAAGTGGAACAGGATTCCCTAGAGGAAAAATCAACAGTTCCATCGTGAGTATCATGATTTATTTTTCACGTGTAGTCTGTTGAATCCATGACGCTAGTTAGGAACTCTCTAAAGCTTGAATAATGATACATCGTTGCAAATTCTTCATGTATACAATAGTTTTGCAGTGAACAGTTAACTCTTTTAAAGTAACTTGGGGACCTTAATATCTAGAATTTAGGAGAGTGGGAAATGTACTGAATAAAACTATGTATCTATTAATCTATTTTTATACTGCATAGTCATTAATTCTGCTTCTTTCAGTGTTCAAGTATCAAGAGACGAAGAAAAGTGTGAAATTGACAAGGTCAAGATAGAAGATGCAGAGATTGTCGAACAGTTTATAGATGATAATCAAGTACATGACAGAAATGCTTTCGAAGTAAAAATGGAGAACTACGATAATATCAGTGATCTATCCCAAAAGACAGATGAAAAACCAGTCCTTTCTTCCCCCAAAGAAGAAAAATGTACGAAGACTTATACCAGGCAATACAAGTGTCATTTGTGCGATTTCGTTTCGGACAGGAACTCGTATTTGAAGGCGCACATAGATTGGGTTCATTTGAATTTAAAAAGACATAAGTGTCATTCGTGCGATTACGCTTCTTGTCGAAAATCAGATTTGGAAAGACACATACAGTACGTTCATTTGAATTTGAAGGAACACAAGTGTCATTTGTGCGATTTCGCATCTAACCGTAAGTGCTACCTCAATGCTCACATAGATACGGTCCATTTGAACTTGAAGCAATACAGTTGCCACATGTGCGATTTCTCCTCGAGTCAAAATTCAACTGTAAAAATACACATCGATACTGTTCATTTGAACTTGAAGCAACACCAGTGCCATCTGTGCGATTATGCTACGTACCACAAAACTCATCTGAAAAAACACATAGATTCAGTTCATTTAAATCTGAAGGAACACAAGTGCGATCTGTGCGAGCATGCTACAAGCGATAAATCATCTTTAATGTCCCATATACGGTCCGTTCATTTGAAATTGAAGCAGCATAAGTGTCATTTGTGCGAGTACGCGTCGAACAGGAAAAAAAATCTGAGCTTACATATAGATTTGGTTCATTTAAATTTAAAGCCACATAAGTGCCATTTGTGCGACTATGCTTGCAATAGAAAAGACAGCCTCAAATCGCATATAAACGCAATTCATTTGAACTTGAAGCAATACAAGTGCGAATATTGCGAGTATGCTTCGAATCAGAAACCAAATCTGAAAAGACATGTCGATTCGGTTCATTTAAACTTGAAACAAGTCAAGTGCGAAACTTAAAGCTCCCTATATGTGGAACAAATTCCTTCGGAGTACTTTAAGTTATCATATTTTTATAATGCAGGGTATTTATGAATTATTCCTTGTCAGAATGTGAGATGTTTGAAATAACCTGAATAAAAATTGTCTGTTTTAAAGTGTCTTCATTACACAATACTATATTTCTGCATCAATACAGTGTTAGAATAAGCCTTCTGCACGAGTATTATATACTATATATACAGGGTGATAAACTGTCGATGGTACGTTAGACGTTTATTGAGAACAGAAAGCAAGAATTCATTGAAAATATGTTTTCTCAGACAAGAACGGATGCTCTATCGATCTTAAATATTTTCAGTGTTGTGATGTTACCGCTTATGTCAAAAAGTAGTACCTACATTGTAATTTCAAAAGGCACACGCTGTATATTATTGCACTTTTCTATTCATCATACTAACACGATAATTTTGGTATCACTTTCTCATACTTATCCGCAGCAGTTCCTGAGTAATTAAATGATTTCTTCTTTTTTGTACAAAGCATAGCTTTGGTATGAAAAGAGTCTTCCGGGCTTATTGGCCGTGGTCTATTAGGAATAATTTCACCTAACGCTTTGGTTGAATATCCATAACTTCTATAATATTAATCTTACGAAGCTGAAATTTCGTATGCAGAATGCTAAGATTATATGCATCATGCAGGTGTCACGAAATTAGCTTCTTTTCATACAAAAACGGTTGAAAATGCATTTTTTCAAATGGGATGCCCTGTATATTTTGAGAAATACTGAAAAAAATTTAATTTCCTTTCAAATGATATATCACATTCCTTTACCTAGATTGTAAGGTTCTGCGTTGAACTGAAATTTTATAGTATTAGTATGAAGGTATTACAGAATATCTATCCATTTTCAATGACCTTGAATACGACCAGAATTAACACTAGCCAAACAAAAGTGTGCACTGAGCACTACACAGCAAACAAAGAACAATTCTTCACTTAATTTCAAACGTTGTAATTTCCTTATAAATTCCTAATTAAAATTGAGGTTGAAATTAATTCCAAGATATATTATTTTGTTTTGATGTTACCCCTTATGGTTCATTAGAACTTTTCGATTAGGCACAATTGTTAGATGAAAATTGAAAATATCAAATAAAATGTGAAAAAGTAATACATATGTAATTCATTTACAATTCATATACAATTGAAAATGAGAAACAACTACAACCTAAGTGTACAAATTCCATTAATTCTAAGTATTTGAATGGAACTCTTGAACCTTAAATGAATTCCTTAAAATGAAATGTAAACATTTTTTCTTGATCAAAAATTACATAGATGAATAGCGAACTTGGTGTTGTCAGTCCTCCAAATGCATTTTTTGCTGTGAAAAGTCGAATTCTTTTAAAACTACTTCCCTCAGTATAGAAGTACACTGTTTACAATTATGTAAAAACAGGCACTTTTATAGTAAGTATCCACAAGTATAGGTAGGTTATTTTCTTTTTATCAAGAAAACTGTCCGAGGCATGGAGGTAAAGAAAGTGGAGGGGGCATAACGTTTGAAAAGTGTCACCAAAACAAATCCGGATTTGGCAAACCAAGACGGCCGACTTCGAGGTATTTTAAACTGTAGGTTCTGCCATTTTGGCCTTATTTATTATTCGTTCGTTGGTTTTGGCAGTTGTACGTAGTGAAAAAACATATAAGAAATGGTTTCTTGTACAGCATATGCTGATCTTACTCGAAAATTAATGGTGAAAAGCTGAACTTTTTGACGTTTGTAAATACATGGTTTAATTATTGTTGCATACAACTTTAATTGATAATTTACCTATTTGTTTCATTGCATATTATCTGAATTTGTATGTACCTTAATTGAAAAAATAGAATGTATAATTAGTTACAGGAACAAATTATTCATTCCGTACGTAATTCAACTCACCAATTCATTAGAAGCAATTTTTTATGATATTTTGACTCCTTGATTTGTTTCGATCATTATTTATTCATCTTTTGGTCATTAAAAGAGAATCGAACAAACTTCGAATTGTAAAAATTCAAATATACAAAATTCCCGCCACAAATTTGGCTCCGCAACATGGCGGATTTTTGGTGACACTTTCATAGCAAGGGAAACATAGGATATGCTACCTCCCCTTCTTCTACCTCCATGGTCCGAGGCTCCACTTTCTCTTATGCCCAATGAGGGAACATAGATACAAATTTTCATTCGAGTTTTGACATTGAGACAGAAAACAGTCATAGACATATGTTCGATCTGAAGATCAGTAATATAATAAATTATAGGTCGGTTTCACAAAACTTTGTCTGTACCGTTAAATTAATTGGAGCCACCTCGATTCGTTGAAACTTCAAAATGAGTGATTCGATTGGTTCGAATTTACGTAAGGTTTTTTAATCGCACAATTAAAGTTTTGTGAAACCGACCCTATATATTTTGATTATGTTATGACTATTTGAATAGAACATTACATGGAGAAATGAAATAGATCATTAAATATGTCGATTGATGACTTTCACATTATTCGACGTATGTTGGGTTGCCTATACTTAGGAGACGAATAAGATGAAGTGTTCTATCCATAGACTATTAATATAATTATTATTAGTAGTCTGTGGTTCTATCTGAATATTATTTATATTATTATGAATTTTGAACGAATCGAATAAACTAATACTACTATTGTATTGTCTCTCGCTTATGCCAAATTTTCTATAAATGGCATTAACTGTTTATCAATGGGAAATTTGAGAAAAACAATTCTATTCACATTTTGAATTGTCTGTCTAGGCAAAATTGAAATTTTCAAAAATTAATATCTTCAGAACGGAGGGGTCTACACAAATGAAATTTGTTTCAGAGAATTTCTTATTGCCGAATGATTTCATGAAAAAATCATGAACGATATCGGCTCCTGGCCACATTTTAAATTATCCCTCTCTCAAGGCAATATTGAAATGTTAAAAAATTAATATCTTCAGAACGGAGGGATCTACACAAATGAAATTTGTTTCAGAGAATTTCTTATTGCCGAATGATTTCATGAAAAAATCATGAACGATATCGGCTCCTGGCCACATTTTAAATTATCCCTCTCTCAAGGCAATATTGAAATTTTCAAAAATTAATATCTTCAGAACGGAGGGGTCTACACAAATGAAATTTGTTTCAGAGAATTTCTTATTGCCGAATGATTTCATGAAAAAATCATGAACGATATCGGCTCCTGGCCACATTTTAAATTATCCCTCTCTGAAGGCAATATTGAAATGTTAAAAAATTAATATCTTCAGAACGGAGGGGTCTACACAAATGAAATTTGTTTCAGAGAATTTCTTATTGCCGAATGATTTCATGAAAAAATCATGAACGATATCGGCTCCTGGCCACATTTTAAATTATCCCTCTCTCAAGGCAATATTGAAATGTTAAAAAATTAATATCTTCAGAACGGAGGGATCTACACAAATGAAATTTGTTTCAGAGAATTTCTTATTGCCGAATGATTTCATGAAGAAATCATGAACGATATCGGCTCCTGGCCACATTTTAAATTATCCCTCTCTCAAGGCAATATTGAAATTTTCAAAAATTAATATCTTCAGAACGGAGGGGTCTACACAAATGAAATTTGTTTCAGAGAATTTCTTATTGCCGAATGATTTCATGAAAAATTCATGAACGATATCGGCTCCTGGCCACATTTTAAATTATCCCTCTCTCAAGGCAATATTGAAATTTTCAAAAATTAATATCTTCAGAACGGAGGGGTCTACACGAATGAAATTTGTTTCAGAGAATTTCTTATTGCCGAATGATTTCATGAAAAAATCATGAACGATATCGGCTCCTGGCCACATTTTAAATTATCCCTCTCTCAAGGCAATATTGAAATGTTAAAAAATTAATATCTTCAGAACGGAGGGATCTACACAAATGAAATTTGTTTCAGAGAATTTCTTATTGCCGAATGATTTCATGAAAAAATCATGAACGATATCGGCTCCTGGCCACATTTTAAATTATCCCTCTCTCAAGGCAATATTGAAATTTTCAAAAATTAATATCTTCAGAACGGAGGGGTCTACACAAATGAAATTTGTTTCAGAGAATTTCTTATTGCCGAATGATTTCATGAAAAAATCATGAACGATATCGGCTCCTGGCCACATTTTAAATTATCCCTCTCTCAAGGCAATATTGAAATGTTAAAAAATTAATATCTTCAGAACGGAGGGATCTACACAAATGAAATTTGTTTCAGAGAATTTCTTATTGCCGAATGATTTCATGAAAAAATCATGAACGATATCGGCTCCTGGCCACATTTTAAATTATCCCTCTCTCAAGGCAATATTGAAATTTTCAAAAATTAATATCTTCAGAACGGAGGGGTCTACACAAATGAAATTTGTTTCAGAGAATTTCTTATTGCCGAATGATTTCATGAAAAATTCATGAACGATATCGGCTCCTGGCCACATTTTAAATTATCCCTCTCTCAAGGCAATATTGAAATTTTCAAAAATTAATATCTTCAGAACGGAGGGGTCTACACAAATGAAATTTGTTTCAGAGAATTTCTTATTGCCGAATGATTTCATGAAAAAATCATGAACGATATCGGCTCCTGGCCACATTTTAAATTATCCCTCTCTCAAGGCAATATTGAAATGTTAAAAAATTAATATCTTCAGAACGGAGGGATCTACACAAATGAAATTTGTTTCAGAGAATTTCTTATTGCCGAATGATTTCATGAAAAAATCATGAACGATATCGGCTCCTGGCCACATTTTAAATTATCCCTCTCTCAAGGCAATATTGAAATTTTCAAAAATTAATATCTTCAGAACGGAGGGGTCTACACAAATGAAATTTGTTTCAGAGAATTTCTTATTGCCGAATGATTTCATGAAAAAATCATGAACGATATCGGCTCCTGGCCACATTTTAAATTATCCCTCTCTGAAGGCAATATTGAAATGTTAAAAAATTAATATCTTCAGAACGGAGGGGTCTACACAAATGAAATTTGTTTCAGAGAATTTCTTATTGCCGAATGATTTCATGAAAAAATCATGAACGATATCGGCTCCTGGCCACATTTTAAATTATCCCTCTCTGAAGGCAATATTGAAATGTTAAAAAATTAATATCTTCAGAACGGAGGGGTCTACACAAATGAAATTTGTTTCAGAGAATTTCTTATTGCCGAATGATTTCATGAAAAAATCATGAACGATATCGGCTCCTGGCCACATTTTAAATTATCCCTCTCTCAAGGCAATATTGAAATTTTCAAAAATTAATATCTTCAGAACGGAGGGGTCTACACAAATGAAATTTGTTTCAGAGAATTTCTTATTGCCGAATGATTTCATGAAAAAATCATGAACGATATCGGCTCCTGGCCACATTTTAAATTATCCCTCTCTGAAGGCAATATTGAAATGTTAAAAAATTAATATCTTCAGAACGGAGGGGTCTACACAAATGAAATTTGTTTCAGAGAATTTCTTATTGCCGAATGATTTCATGAAAAAATCATGAACGATATCGGCTCCTGGCCACATTTTAAATTATCCCTCTCTCAAGGCAATATTGAAATTTTCAAAAATTAATATCTTCAGAACGGAGGGGTCTACACAAATGAAATTTGTTTCAGAGAATTTCTTATTGCCGAATGATTTCATGAAAAAATCATGAACGATATCGGCTCCTGGCCACATTTTAAATTATCCCTCTCTCAAGGCAATATTGAAATTTTCAAAAATTAATATCTTCAGAACGGAGGGGTCTACACAAATGAAATTTGTTTCAGAGAATTTTTTATTGCCGAATGATTTCATGAAAAAATCATTAACGATATCGGCTCCTGGCCACATTTTAAATTATCCCTCTCTGAAGGCAATATTGAAATGTTAAAAAATTAATATCTTCAGAACGGAGGGGTCTACACAAATGAAATTTGTTTCAGAGAATTTCTTATTGCCGAATGATTTCATGAAAAAATCATGAACGATATCGGCTCCTGGCCACATTTTAAATTATCCCTCTCTGAAGGCAATATTGAAATGTTAAAAAATTAATATCTTCAGAACGGAGGGGTCTACACAAATGAAATTTGTTTCAGAGAATTTCTTATTGCCGAATGATTTCATGAAAAAATCATGAACGATATCGGCTCCTGGCCACATTTTAAATTATCCCTCTCTCAAGGCAATATTGAAATGTTAAAAAATTAATATCTTCAGAACGGAGGGATCTACACAAATGAAATTTGTTTCAGAGAATTTCTTATTGCCGAATGATTTCATGAAAAAATCATGAACGATATCGGCTCCTGGCCACATTTTAAATTATCCCTCTCTCAAGGCAATATTGAAATTTTCAAAAATTAATATCTTCAGAACGGAGGGGTCTACACAAATGAAATTTGTTTCAGAGAATTTCTTATTGCCGAATGATTTCATGAAAAAATCATGAACGATATCGGCTCCTGGCCACATTTTAAATTATCCCTCTCTCAAGGCAATATTGAAATGTTAAAAAATTAATATCTTCAGAACGGAGGGATCTACACAAATGAAATTTGTTTCAGAGAATTTCTTATTGCCGAATGATTTCATGAAAAAATCATGAACGATATCGGCTCCTGGCCACATTTTAAATTATCCCTCTCTCAAGGCAATATTGAAATTTTCAAAAATTAATATCTTCAGAACGGAGGGGTCTACACAAATGAAATTTGTTTCAGAGAATTTCTTATTGCCGAATGATTTCATGAAAAAATCATGAACGATATCGGCTCCTGGCCACATTTTAAATTATCCCTCTCTCAAGGCAATATTGAAATTTTCAAAAATTAATATCTTCAGAACGGAGGGGTCTACACAAATGAAATTTGTTTCAGAGAATTTCTTATTGCCGAATGATTTCATGAAAAAATCATGAACGATATCGGCTCCTGGCCACATTTTAAATTATCCCTCTCTCAAGGCAATATTGAAATGTTAAATAATTAATATCTTCAGAACGGAGGGGTCTACACAAATGAAATTTGTTTCAGAGAATTTCTTATTGCCGAATGATTTCATGAAAAAATCATGAACGATATCGGCTCCTGGCCACATTTTAAATTATCCCTCTCTGAAGGCAATATTGAAATGTTAAAAAATTAATATCTTCAGAACGGAGGGGTCTACACAAATGAAATTTGTTTCAGAGAATTTCTTATTGCCGAATGATTTCATGAAAAAATCATGAACGATATCGGCTCCTGGCCACATTTTAAATTATCCCTCTCTGAAGGCAATATTGAAATGTTAAAAAATTAATATCTTCAGAACGGAGGGGTCTACACAAATGAAATTTGTTTCAGAGAATTTCTTATTGCCGAATGATTTCATGAAAAAATCATGAACGATATCGGCTCCTGGCCACATTTTAAATTATCCCTCTCTGAAGGCAATATTGAAATGTTAAAAAATTAATATCTTCAGAACGGAGGGGTCTACACAAATGAAATTTGTTTCAGAGAATTTCTTATTGCCGAATGATTTCATGAAAAAATCATGAACGATATCGGCTCCTGGCCACATTTTAAATTATCCCTCTCTCAAGGCAATATTGAAATGTTAAAAAATTAATATCTTCAGAACGGAGGGATCTACACAAATGAAATTTGTTTCAGAGAATTTCTTATTGCCGAATGATTTTATGAAAAAATCATGAACGATATCGGCTCCTGGCCACATTTTAAATTATCCCTCTCTGAAGGCAATATTGAAATGTTAAAAAATTAATATCTTCAGAACGGAGGGGTCTACACAAATGAAATTTGTTTCAGAGAATTTCTTATTGCCGAATGATTTCATGAAAAAATCATGAACGATATCGGCTCCTGGCCACATTTTAAATTATCCCTCTCTCAAGGCAATATTGAAATTTTCAAAAATTAATATCTTCAGAACGGAGGGGTCTACACAAATGAAATTTGTTTCAGAGAATTTCTTATTGCCGAATGATTTCATGAAAAAATCATGAACGATATCGGCTCCTGGCCACATTTTAAATTATCCCTCTCTGAAGGCAATATTGAAATGTTAAAAAATTAATATCTTCAGAACGGAGGGGTCTACACAAATGAAATTTGTTTCAGAGAATTTCTTATTGCCGAATGATTTCATGAAAAAATCATGAACGATATCGGCTCCTGGCCACATTTTAAATTATCCCTCTCTCAAGGCAATATTGAAATTTTCAAAAATTAATATCTTCAAAACGGAGGGGTCTACACAAATGAAATTTGTTTCAGAAAATTTCTTTTTGCCGAATGATTTCATAAGAAAATAAAACGATATTGACGCCTGCCCACATTAAGAATTTTTCATCTATATAGGCAAAATTGAAATTGAATTAAAAAAAAATTAAAATTAGCTAGGTCATTAGAAATTAGAATTTCCTTTGATTTTGGACAAAAAAGATGAACAAATGGAAAAAATGAAGAAATTCTCTGGTACAAATTTAATTTCTGTAGACCTCGCCGTTCCGGAGATATAGGGTAAGGGCACCGGTTGTGGCCATCGTTCCAGTTGTGGCCACTCGAGATCATTTTCTTGAATAAAACGTAGTACATTCGAATTAGCCATTGAAATTTGCCTTCTTTGCCATCCTCCATTATTCCTGCACCAATTGGCAAGCTCATTTCTCAAAAGAGATAACGAAATTCGTTGCTTTTACATTTAGTTTTTGACATGACGGGGTAGTAGGCGAATGCTTTGAAGTGCTTTTAAGAAACACAGGGTGTGTTTCCAATTTTTTTTTTTATTTAAACATATGCGTTACAAATAGTAAATGTTTTATATCATTCTTAAATCATGTTCTTCTATATTTTTCATAAAAAATTGAAAATTTCTGATTCTAACTAAATAATATAGTGCTGGCCACAACTGGATCACAAAAAAGTACGATTCGCTACTTGTGGCCACTTAGTGGCCAGAAACGGAGCGTACAAACCCAGTTGTGGCCACTAGATAGTAAAGGATAGATAATACTGCATCGTATGTAACAAACAAAGATGAAAAACTTAACAATATCGTCCGATGAATGAATTGGAGTATCTGGAAGCGAATGAAAATGATAGGCTTCATAAAAAAGGCTTAATTATAAAACACAAAGTTGTTATATTGACGAAATGGATGAGACTGAAAACTAGAGAAATTTGAGAAAGATTAGGAGGAAGATATATTGTAATATCATTGTAAGAATGGGGCTATGAATATAACGAGCTGGAGTCGAGCAAGTCTGCTAACATTTTCCGAAATTAATCTTTATGATAAAATACTTTGTACCCTACAAGAAAAAAATATCAATGATCACCAATCCTTATTTGAATGTGATTAATCTCAATTTGAAGTTGAAAGGGTATAGTTCTGTGCAATCTCCAGAAGTGGAAAACTGAAAATAGCATGAATCTCCAGACCTTCTGTGATATTAGAAAGAAGATCATCACGAAAATTGAAGAACATGGGGCTGCAGATGATCGCAGACCATGTTTTGTTTGAAAACCTAAATATTTCGATGAATTTTTTCATTTAAGTATAAAAAATATTATAATTTTTTTATTATTTGTATCTATATTTTCATAAAATTCTAATATATTTTATGTTATTTATGAGAAGGTTTGTTGAGTTTCGATGGAAGTGAGTATCAAACTGTGCAAGTTTAACCAAAACCGTGACTGGCCACAAATGGAAAATTGTGTGGCCACAACTGGTGGAAAATGAGGCTACAACTGGATAAATTGCACTCGCTCTCCTTTTCATTTTTTAATTATTTTATTCGCCATAAAGACAATTTTTGCTTGGCAACCCACTAATCACAATATTCATACGGAGCGTTTTCATATTTTTAATTGTGAAGCTGTGCATGAATAGTGAAATGATCACAATGTGAAGTTGGAAAATGTCTTAAAGTGGCCAAAACCGGTGCACTTACCCTAAATTTTTGAAATTTTCAATTTTACCTTGACAGACGAATATTTTAAAATGTGGCCAGGAGCCGATATCGTTCATGATTTTTTCATTAAATCATTCGGCAATAAGAAATTCTCTAGTACAAATTTTATTCCTGTAGACCTTGTCGTTCCGGAGATATAAATTTTTGAAATTTTCAATTTTACCTTGACAGACGGATAATTTAAAATGTGACCAGCAGGAGCCGATATCGTTCATGATTTATTCATGAAATCATTCGGCAATAAGAAATTCTCTGGTACAAATTTTATTCCTGTAGATCTATAATTATTGTATGAAGAATTATTAAGGAAAATTCTCGAACCTGTCGATGTTTAATTTCAAAATCAATTTAACGAATGTTTTTATAGGGGGTTGCTTTTGAAATTGAAAATAGACGAATGCTAGAATTTTCACTGATAATTCTTCGTACAAGGATTATTCACGAGTTACTTTAGTTTTTCGGCATGCTGCAGATTGAAATGTTTAATGAAATTTGGGAAATTTGTGTTTTTTAAGGTTTATTTCATAAATACAATATTGATGCTTACATAATATTTGGATCACATTCTACTTATATAAAAATAATAAAAAAAAACAAACATATTTACATAAAATGTTTTATATTTACAGGGTTATTCACGAATATGGCTCCATAGAATATTTTCAGAAAAAACACAAGATTCCTGATTGAAGTCCATAATTATGTCTAGTGGTGAAGGCACATATTCTTCCTCATTTTCGCTAACTGGAACCTCAGCATCTTCATTTTCACAAAATACACAAGATTCAGAATTGAAGTCTATAATTTTTTCTGGTGGTAAAGGCACATATTCTTCCTCATTTTTGATAACTGAAACTTCAGCATCTTCATCTTCTTCAACTTTGGGCTTCTGTTCTTCCAAATCTTCAGGCCAAATAATTCTTCTCCTAGCCCTCAGCGTTTGGTGAGTATCTTCGAATTTCACGTTTGTATCAATAGGCTTCAATTGGATCGACTCACATTCTTGAAGCGAGATCAAACGCAAAATCTTCTGCTTCGATGCTCGATTTTTAACGACTCTCGAATTTTTTTTGCGTCCAGCGAGGAGATGAGGGTGGTCCTTTATCCTCAAAAGAGGTGGTGGGTGTGTTCTTGTATAGATGAGGTCAACAGCCATTCTGGATGTATGTTTTGCAAAGTCGTATTTTGCGAGAAGATGCAAATTTTCACTGATTTTCAATAGGGGAGGAGGTCTTGATCTTAAACCGACAAAATTATCAGACATTTTGGACGAGAACTTCACTTAACAGTCTTCAGGAATATTATGTTGGGGAAAGTTTCGGGTGGTCCTTATATTAACGATTCTGGTGACGCCAATGGTGCGCAAAAGTTCATTTTCGGCAATCGTTAACACAACCAAGATTTTAATTTTTTATTTACCTATTCATCTGGTCTTCTCTGAGGTGATGGTCAAGGAAGATAAGGCTTCAATCAGTGATAAATACCATCGTTAAGAAGATAAGACAAAATGCACCAAGTATGCCAACAACTCTTTTCATCCATATAATACAATTTTTAGGAATTTAAATCAGCGTAGTTTACATTATTGTTTTTCCTAATGGGAAAAACCAAAACATTCTTTTTTTTACATAGAAGTCATTTGAACATTTCGCATGAACAATTGTTCAATATACACGGTGATTTACGAAGACCTGCAGTTGGTATTTAAAATAAAATATACGGTAAAGCTATTGCATAGCATCTATTCAAAAATAAGAAGATGATATTGTTGATTTAAAATATTTATTCATCTCACAATACATGTAGGTTACTCGGGACTTTTTATCATTGAAACTATAGGTTTATGTTGGCTGAAATAAGAAACATAAGTTTGAGACTTAATGTCTTCCAAATATCTGGAAAATACCGAATCAATAGTGGTCCCATATTTTGTTGTGGATTCTTGTGGATCATTATTCATTTTTAAATTAAATTTTTCCGAAAGAAAAGTTGTTAACCGCTCTGATTTTTTATCAGCGCAGTTAATGTCGAAATTGCCAGCCAAGATAAGTGGAAATTTATTACCATTTGTACCAAGTATTTTCGACCCTTCTTCAGTGTACTCCAGTAAAGTGTGATGAATAAAATGCTCTACCTCGTCCAATTTTGGATTAGGAGAAATGAAAATTGCTACCATGACTATGTGTAGGCCATTTCTAAGTTTGCATAAGCATGCACAAATATCTCCAACAAATAAGCGTCCAACATTAATATCGCTAACGTCTTCAATATTTATTTCAATATTCGGAGTCATAATATTAGTAACATTATTACCATTTTGATAAATAGCTACCCCATCTTTTGGAACAGTATTTCGTTTGAATTGAACAATGCAATTGAAATTAGGTATTTCAATCGGATTATCACGCGTCATGCATGTTTCGGTAAGACGTAACACATTGGTTTGTCTCGTAACTGAATCTTGTAAATCGTATTTGTGACTATGTAAACTTTGGCAATTGAAAGTCATTATTGAAATTCCATCTCTATTACTAATGAAATCTAAGACACTTTGATCTATCGTCTGAACACTATTCAAAGACAGTCTTTTGAATTCTTACAACAAAAATGTATTCGATGTAGCTTGCCTTCGATTATGATAAAACTTAAACGCAGAATTATCATTTTTTGTCGTAATACACAATTTTTCAATATAAGTGCAACATAGACGAGTTCCTGTGAAGATTGTTGCAGGAAAAATTTGTCTTTTCTATTTTCTATTCGGAGACATATCAACGTTCATTCTCTCTTGATTAAAAATACAATTGAACATACAGAGTGTTTCGATTTCAATGTTGAACAAAATACATGGGAAAAAACCTAAATGAATTTTTTTTTCAAAAAAAAACCCATTGTATCATCGAAGAACGTACAGGGTGGTCAGATTTCGATGTTCTAGTACTACATCTCCTAAATTAAGCGAGATAAAAAAAGTAATATACATGTCATGTTCTCTTTTTTCGAGAAACAGAAATTGCTGAAAACCGCAAGTCGCTAAGGTGACTAGTTTCCATGCTACAGGGTGAGTTTGAAATTTGGACAATTTGGGCAGTTTTTTCAGTACTTTTTACCAGTGCTATCGAAATTCCAGTGCCTCCTCAAATTTTGGAGAAATTAAAAAAATAGTGTGCTATGATGATTTTGAATAGACTTTTCTTAGACAATTTTATGATATACTTTCGAGCTTGAATATGAAAATTCTGAATAAACCACTTTTCGGTCAACATAATTTAAGCAGGTGAAAAAAAATTAATCAAAATCAAAACCCTCTTTGATTTTGTTGATCGAATACTGTTTTTTCCGGAATTTTCGATATTCAAGCTCGGAAGTTTATCATGATGTAATTTTGAAATTGTCTAAGAAAAGTCTATTTAAAAACATCATAGCACACTATGGTTTCCATTTGAAAAAAAAATCAATTCTTTAATTTTGTAACGTTTTTTATTTTCCACTTTTTTATTTATTATTTCAATCTGAATATACTGTTAGAATGAGGCTTCGATGGATTTGTCAGGCACGGTCTTTGATTTTCGTTCGGTCTGGATGTTACTTCGTCTTTTATTTCATTTTCAAATATATCGTTTTCCCGCTCCTTAAGTATAGGCAAACAATAAAACACCTTTCTTGTCCGCGTAGAGTACATGAAGAAAAAAGTGGTCCCAGATGGGATCTGCGTAAATCTGATGACATGCAGTTCATTTTCGACACATTTTGTGTATTTCTCGAGTATTGAAGATATCAACTGTTTCCGAAAAGGAGTTTCTTTCTTCGACTGATTCGTTGGATAATTTGGAAAATTGTTGATGATATTTGATTTTGCTGATTATTTTGCTGATTTTGGATTGTTGGAATCAAGTAAAATCTCCGTCTTGTACGGGATAAATTTCCATACTCTGGTAGAAAATTCTAGAGAAAGCCGTCCTCCATCTTAGGTAATATTAACATGATGGTTTCATTTTCGTTTCCTTCATGAATTTCCATTGCAGGCTTCTTTTTTGAGTGTTGAATTTGGAATTGGCGTGTTGATTTATGCAAACTATTTTCTGAGACTTGTACTGGTTATTGGAACAAACTGTTCTAGTGGGAGCGAAACAGGAGTCATTCCAACCCTTGCTGAACTTCTTCTTTTGGATGAGTACAACCTTATCATTCACTTATATTTTTTTAAACAAAAAAAAAAACAAAAAAACTTATATGAGTTTACATTTATTATAATTGAATAAGTTTGAGATAATCATATTGGACCGTATATTAATCCTGAGATCTGAATAGAATTTCACACCTTGTGGTTCTCTTGTCAAATAAATTTGTGATACCGTTCAGAAAAGTCGAACACAATTTGATATTATTTTTTTTTGTAAAATTCTCTGTAAATGAAAGCCGGCATTAATCTTTCCACACATTGATTATAAGAACTTTAGTGCACTCAATTGAAAATCTATCAGTATATTTTTTTAATTCTAGATCATACACTTTCCTATTAGAACAATTAAATAAATTTGATAGTTTTGGAAATACTGAATTTTGGAAAGTAGGAATTGATACATTTAACTGTGTAAATTTGATATTATTAAAACTATCTGGCGCCCTCCCTATTTCTTTTGAGTTTAATCAATTTTGGAATACAACCTTAAAGAAATCCACCCCTTCTCCACTAGAGCTAAGCCGCGAGCTTCCTACCCTTAATTTATGTTACATCTTGGGAATTTTGAAAATACTTCATTTGTGAAGAAAATAAACGTAACAATTTGTCTAAAATCTGAAGAGGCACTAAAATTTTGATAGCACTGGAAAAAAGTACTGAAGAAACTCAACTTAAGATGTTTTTATTTCGAGAGCGTAGCAGCATCACTGGGGAAGTTATAGCCAATTATAATAATTGGCTAAATTTCAAAATCACCCTGTATTATGAAAACTAGATACCTTAGCGAACTGCGGTTTTCAGCAATTTTAGTTTCCCAAGAAAAAAAACATGACATGTATATTCCTGTTTTTCTATCTAGCTTAATTTAGGAAAAGTAGTACTAAAGCATCGAAATCAGACCACCCTGTATGTACATCCGAGAATCAAATATTGAACAGAAGCAGTGGATTTTTATTTAGAAAGTCTCGCTTTCTGCAACAAAATTTCGGAATATCTACCTTTCCCAGAGATTTATTGTATAGGGATTTTTTTTGATGCAGATAATTACCTGACGTCGGTAACTTCTGAATGATTCATTGTGTTGAAAACCTTCTGAGAAAGCAATGCAGATAACGGAGGTAGATAACCCTTGTATTACCTACATTGAAATGTCGTTATGAAGTCAACAACAACTGAGATGAGAATGATTTTCTTAATGAAGGTAAAATAATATTCTGGTACAAAATCGAGATGTAGGAAAAGTAGAAAATATGTATTGAAAAATCAGACATTATGAAATAGGTAATTTTCCTTGTTGCAGAATATATTTCTAAATTTTTAATTTGTCGCAATTCTTTTTCAATTCTGAGTAATAAGTTTCCTGAGAATCCAAATTAAAAAGAATGTTTTTTTATATTTTAGTTACAGCATCTGTGGAAATTTGGCAGATACTTTTACGTTATCCTTTTACAACCAATAACGTACTTTAAATTCGATCAAATATATCTTTTCTTTCTGAATTTTCGAAAAATGAACTCAAATTGAAAGTTTTAAAATTTTTTTCTTGTACTATATGTGATATAATCCTCGCGAAATTTCATATTAGCTTTCTTGTTTCGTTATTGAGAAGCCTATTTATTGTAAGATTAGTGTGATGAACAGTATGACAAAAAATTAAATTAATGAAATATATTTTTATTTTCATAAAAATCTAGAGGAAAAATCGAATTTCTGTTATATCTCCGTCAATTTTTGAGAGGCATACATGTATTATAGAAATTTAAGGTAACATCGAAAATATCATGTTACAATGTATGTTTTCTTTTTCATTTGCCGCCCCCCTTTTTTTATGAATTTTCAAAATATCAGATCCTGATTGATGAGATGAATGATTGGAAGAAAATCCATTCCATATTCATATTTTCACTCTAATTTTTCTGAACCAAATTCAACACTTCCAATTCATATAGCTTTGTATAAAACGTCTTTATATTCCACTAGTATTTCATTGAAATTATCGAATGATGATTTTTTTCATTTTCAGGGCAATGTTATAACATCTGTATCTAACATTTTGTCTTCGACTTCTACTGGCATTCATTTTAGGAACAAAAAATTGTTGTGGACCTTTCTTAAGTTTCCATTCAGTTTGACCTCGTAAATTCCACTCATATCGAATCGAAGAATTCTAATATTTTATTAAGACATCTAATAATGAAACATAGTAATGAAAGTAAATGAATTCACTCCTTTGTAATTATTTCGGGGAATTTTTCGAGAAAAACAAAATTATATTACTAAAAATTTAATCTCATTTGAAAAATTCAAATTTTGTCGATCCCTCATTTCTTGGGCGATCCTGAAACAATCAATGAAATTCAGTTTTCCAATCGAGCATTTATTGTTTTCTTATGAGTTATACAGTTTGTCCCACAAAAACCTTTTCGTTAGAATATTTTTGAATCGAAATTCACGTTTGTTATTTCGATGTTAAATTTTGACTAAAGAGATGTTGACTTTTTGAGATTGTAAATTTGAAAAAAATTGAGTTTTACTTTTTCGAAATTTCGTGGACACCCGGTATATTGATTCAAACTCACCTAATTTGCCCAACATCATTTTATTCAAAATGATCGTGGGTGATTCGAAGGTTAGAGTCCATATGGTAGATAATATAAGACACACTGTGATGTTTCCAAAAAGCAAATAAAGCTGCAATAAAAAACTCGTGATAAGTTCTGAAAATAATGAAAAACTTAGTTGGAGGTAGTTTTGTCTCGAAAAAAATGTTTTAATCAACTAGTTTCAATTATAAAGCTATCGTTCTTAAATTGAGTGTACTCTTTGAATTTCAGAGTGAAATCAGAAGTTTAACAATTTTTTTCGTAGTTAAATTTTACTTCATATTTCAAGAACTTACCACCGTGTAATCGTTGAAAAATACATACGATCTAGTAGTTCCCTCGTTGTACAAAATGACAATAGCGTGTACACAATACATGCAATAAGATAGTCTGGATCCAATTTGGAAGCAAGGAATGCACAAAAATTTATTTATTGTTCCTGGAATAAACAGAAAGTATTACTTTTTTATTTTTGAAATTCTTAGTTTCACGTACCGCCGTAACCGTAAGGGCAAGAAAATACTATCCAGAAAATGTATAGGGTAGAAAATATTGGTTTTGTCTTCAGTCGGATTGACAATTATATCATTCAAGTAGAGTATGAGGAAGAGCATAATTGATAGAGTTATAATCCACACTATCAAATTAACAACCTGCAAGATAAAATGAATTTTTTTTCCAATTTAACATTTCGATATTATTGGTTTTCCCCTACATCTGCGGTAGGCATCTTCAGAGGATTCTTGGTCTGAGATTGTAATTCGACTTAACTAAGCAATAATTATTCGTTTTTGTCAGAAGAAGATTTTCTCCTGTTTATATTTTACTTTTGATTTAATTATTTCAACGTGATTTTGTTAATACCAACCTTGTTCATTTCCACTTATTTTCCTCTCAGATTATTCACTAATATCCCTCCAATAATACCAATGAAATAGTTTGATATTCGTGAATGGGTATCGTAGGTACTAAAATCAAGATTAATTCAATCAGGAGACCCTTAACCAATAAAGAAACTATGAAAATATTAACTAGTTAACACAAAAATGAATAAAAGAAATTATATTATTGAACAGGATAATACATATACCGATATTAGTGCTGAAGCCTTCCAAAATGGTAAAAAATTAAACGACAAAGTTTTATGTAATGAAAAGATCTGCAAATTCGTTTTTTTTCACCTAACTTCAGAATTTATGTTGAAAATTCAAACGACCTAGTTTTTGTTATGAAAGAAGAAAAGATATTCTACCACGAGTTCATTTCTTAAACGAGCCATCGAAATTACTGAAATATTTACATAATTATTATTTAGTGATTTTTGAATTGAAAAATATTGATTGGCAGGACTGTTTTCTCTCGCATAAATTTGAGAGAGCATTAATAAATAAGTTAATTAATAATTCACCATGAAGAATATGCTAGAATTAAATATTCTCGCTTGATTTTGTTCTAAAATATGTGGCAGAATGAACAGATTTGACACAGAACTAGAAAAAAGTAATTTCGCGAAAAATTTTTTTTCGTTGAGGGATTTCTGCGGTTATGTTAAAAAAGTGTAGATTTTTTCATTGCCTACAACTTTGCCAGTCCAATGTTTTCCATAGGACTCACCATTGAGGATAGATTTGAAAAAAGTCAAGATCATTATTGTACAGGATTTGAACATATTCTTAATTAAAATCGGTTCAGTTAATATACCACTTGAGGCACGTGTTATACAGGGTTACTCACGAATATGGCTCTATAGAATATTTTCAGGAAAGACACAAGATTCAGGATTAAAATTCTAAAGGTGAGCTCCAAGTAAGAAGGCGACTTCTCGTATATTTTTTGAAGATTTTTCCGGAAGTGACATCAACTTTCGTTTTTCAAATGGTAAGACCCATTTTTTATTGCATAAATAGATTCTCCATCGAATTCTGAGTCTTTTTGATTCCACAAGTTTGAATTTTCCCTAGAAATTTCTCTTCAATTGAGGAAATACGAAAAAAATCTCAAAATTGAGCTCTGTTAAAAGACAGACAACTCCGAAGATTTTCATTAAAAATTCACATTTTTGAGGATCTCCGAGAAGGAAGGCTGATGCTTCTTTTCCGATAGCGTGATTTTCAGAATATGATACAGGAGGTCACTTCATTTTTAATACAAAAAACCGCAATAAAAGTTTTGAAATTTTGATCGAAAAAATGGTAAGGGGTAGACCCCCCTAAAACGCTATATTTTGCATTCTCAGACGCAATCCAGGATAGTTATAGTAGTTTTTGTGCATGGAGGTTCTAGAACCAGTTGAGTAGATTCAGAAAACATACCTAGTAGATTTCTGTCACATATATTGTTGCCAGTACAGCCCTTCGAAGTCAACTCGAAAATGAAAAATGAAAAAACAACTTTATTATTTTTTGCGAAAACTACAGCCGATTCCTTCATTTTTATCGTCGAAATACTGGTTTCGAGGTCGTTCTGTCTGATTAAGGAGAAATAATTCCAGTTTTTCCGATATTGAAATTTCTTTAGTTCAAAAGTGCATATCTTGACTTCTACGCGACGGACCGATGATTGGTTTTCAGAAAAGTGATCAGTGACATCAGCACTTCATTTTCAATACAAAAAAAAGCAATAAAAAATTTTGAAATTTTGATCGAAAAAATCGTAAGGGGTAGACCCCCCCTAAAACTCTATATTTTGCATTCTCAGACAAAATCCAGGATGGTTATAATAGTTTTTGTGCATGCAGGTTCTGGAACCAGTCGGGTAGTATCAGAAAACATGCCTAGTAGATTTCTGTCACATATATTGTTGCCAGTACAGCCCTTCGAAGTCAACTCGAAAATGAAAAATGAAAAAACAACTTTTTTATTTTTTCGAAAACTACAGCCGATTCCTTCATTTTTATCGTCGAAATACTGGTTTCGAGGTCGTTCTGTCTGATTAAGGAGAAATAATTCCAGTTTTTCCGATATTGAAATTTCTTTAGTTCAAAAGTGAAATTTTTCAAATTTCAAACTTGCATATCTTGACTTCTACGCGACGGACCGATGATTGGTTTTCAGAAAAGTGATCAGTGACATCAGCACTTCATTTTCAATACAAAAAAAAGCAATAAAAAATTTTGAAATTTTGATCGAAAAAATCGTAAGGGGTAGACCCCCCCTAAAACTCTATATTTTGCAGATTGGTTTTCAGAAAAGTGATCAGTGACATCAGCACTTCATTTTCAATACAAAAAAAAGCAATAAAAAATTTTGAAATTTTGATCGAAAAAATCGTAAGGGGTAGACCCCCCCTAAAACTCTATATTTTGCATTCTCAGACAAAATCCAGGATGGTTATAATAGTTTTTGTGCATGCAGGTTCTGGAACCAGTCGGGAAGTATCAGAAAACATGCCTAGTAGATTTCTGTCACGTATATTGTTGCCAGTACAGCCCTTCGAAGTCAACTCGAAAATGAAAAATGAAAAAACAACTTTATTTTTTTTTTGCGGAAACTATGGCCGATTCCTTCATTTTTATATCCGAAATACTCATTTTCGAGGTCGCTCTATTTGCTTGAGGCAAAATAATTCGAGTTTACCCGAATTTGAAATTTTTTAGTTCAAAAGTGAAAAGTTTCAAATTTCAAACTTGCATATCTTGACTTCTACGCGACGGATCGATGATTGGTTTTCAGAAAAGTGATCAGTGACATCAACACTTCATTTCTAATACAAAAAACCGCAATAAAAAATTTTGAAATTTTAATCGAAAAAATCGTAAGGGGTAGACCCCCCCCTAAAAAGATATATTTTGCATTCTCACACGCAATCCAGGATAGTTATAGTAGTTTTTGTGCATGGAGGTTCTAGAACCACTCGAGTAGTTTCAGAAAAAGTACCTAATAGGGTTCTGTCACGTATATTAATGCCAGTACAGCCCTCCGAAGTCAACTCGAAAATGAAAAATGAAAAAACAACTTTATTATTTTTTGCGAAAACTACGGCCGATTCCTTCATTTTTATATTCGAAATACTGGTTTTCTAGGTCGCTCTGTTTGATTAAGGAGAAATAATTCCAGTTTTCCCGATATTGAAATTTTTTTAGTTCAAAAGTGAAATTTTTCAAATTTCAAATTTGCATATCTTGACTTCTACGCGACAGACCGATGATTGGTTGTCAGAAAAATGATCAGTGACATCAACACTAAATTTCTAATACAAAAAACCGCAATAAAAAATCTTGAAATTTTGATCGAAAAAATCGTAAGGGGTAGACACCCCCTAAAACTCTATATTTTGCATTCTCAGACGAAATCCAGGATGGTTATAGTAGTTTTTGTGCATGCAGGTTCTAGAACCAGTCGGGTAGATTCAGAAAACAAACCTAGTAGATTTATGTCACATATATTGTTGCCAGTACAGCCCTTCGAAGTCAACTCGAAAATGAAAAATGAAAAAACAACTTTATTTTTTTTTGCGAAAACTATGGCCGATTCCTTCATTTTAATATCCGAAATACTCATTTTCGAGGTCGCTCTATTTGCTTGAGGCAAAATAATTCGAGTTTACCCGAATTTGAAATTTTTTAGTTCAAAAGTGAAAAGTTTCAAATTTCAAACTTGCATATCTTGACTTCTACGCGACGGATCGATGATTGGTTTTCAGAAAAGTGATCAGTGACATCAACACTTCATTTCTAATACAAAAAACCGCAATAAAAAATTTTGAAATTTTAATCGAAAAAATCGTAAGGGGTAGACCCCCCCCTAAAAAGATATATTTTGCATTCTCACACGCAATCCAGGATAGTTATAGTAGTTTTTGTGCATGGAGGTTCTAGAACCACTCGAGTAGTTTCAGAAAAAGTACCTAATAGGGTTCTGTCACGTATATTAATGCCAGTACAGCCCTCCGAAGTCAACTCGAAAATGAAAAATGAAAAAACAACTTTATTATTTTTTGCGAAAACTACGGCCGATTCCTTCATTTTTATATTCGAAATACTGGTTTTCTAGGTCGCTCTGTTTGATTAAGGAGAAATAATTCCAGTTTTCCCGATATTGAAATTTTTTTAGTTCAAAAGTGAAATTTTTCAAATTTCAAATTTGCATATCTTGACTTCTACGCGACAGACCGATGATTGGTTGTCAGAAAAATGATCAGTGACATCAACACTAAATTTCTAATACAAAAAACCGCAATAAAAAATCTTGAAATTTTGATCGAAAAAATCGTAAGGGGTAGACACCCCCTAAAACTCTATATTTTGCATTCTCAGACGAAATCCAGGATGGTTATAGTAGTTTTTGTGCATGCAGGTTCTAGAACCAGTCGGGTAGATTCAGAAAACAAACCTAGTAGATTTATGTCACATATATTGTTGCCAGTACAGCCCTTCGAAGTCAACTCGAAAATGAAAAATGAAAAAACAACTTTATTTTTTTTTGCGAAAACTACAGCCGATTCCTTCATTTTCATAGTCGAAATACTGGTTTTCGAGGTCGTTCTGTCTGATTAAGGAGAAATAATTCTAGTTTTCCCGATATTGAAATTTTTTTAGTTCAAAAGTGAAATTTTTCAAATTTCAAACTTGCATATCTTGACTTCTACGCGACGGACCGATGATTGGTTTTCAGAAAAGTGATCAGTGAAATCAGCACTTCATTTTCAATACAAAAAGCCGCAATAAAAAATTTTGAAATTTTGATCGAAAAAATCGTAAGGGGTAGACCCCCCCTAAAACTCTTTATTTTGCATTCTCAGACGAAATCCAGGATTGTTATAGTAGTTTTTGTGCATGGAGGTTCTAGAACCAGTCGAGTAGATTCAGAAAAAATACCTAGTAGATTTCTGTCACGTATATTGTTGCCAGTACAGCCCTTCGAATTCAACTCGAAAATGAAAAATGAAAAAACAACTTTATTTTTTTTTGCGAAAACTACAGCCGATTCCTTCATTTTTATAGTCGAAATACTTGTTTTCGAGGTCATTCTGTCTGATTAAGGAGAAATAATTCTAGTTTTCCCGATATTGAAATTTTTTTAGTTCAAAAGTGAAATTTTTCAAATTTCAAACTTGCATATCTTGACTTCTACGCGACGGACCGATGATTGGTTTTCAGAAAAGTGATCAGTGGCATCAGCACTTCATTTCTAATACAAGAAACCGCAATAAAAAATTTTGAAATTTCGATCGAAAAAATCGTAAGGGGTAGACCCCCTCCTAAAAAGATATATTTTGCATTCGCACACGCAATCCAGGATAGTTATAGTAGTTTTTGTGCATGCAGGTTCTAGAACCACTCGAGTAGTTTCAGAAAAAATACCTAATAGGGTTCTGTCACGTATATTAATGCCAGTACAGCCCTTCGAAGCAATAAAAAATTTTGAAATTTTGATCGAAAAAATCGTTAGGGGTAGACCCCCCCTAAAACTCTATATTTTGCATTCTCAGACGAAATCCAGGATGGTTATAGTAGTTTTTGTGCATGGAGGTTCTAGAACCAGTCGAGTAGATTCAGAAAAAATACCTAGTAGATTTCTGTCACGTATATTGTTGCCAGTACAGCCCTTCGAAGTCAACTCGAAAATGAAAAATGAAAAAACAACTTTATTTTTTTTTGCAAAAACTATGGCCTATTCCTTCATTTTTATATCCGAAATACTCATTTTCGGGGTCGTTCTATTTGCTTGAGCCGAAATAATTCCAGTTTACCCGAATTTGAAATTTTTTTAGTTCAAAAGTGAAAATTTTTCAAATTTCAAACTTGCATATCTTGACTTCTACGCGACGGATCGATGATTGGTTTTCAGAAAAAAGATCAGTGACATCAACACTTCATTTCCAATACAAGAAACCGCAATAAAAAATTTTGAAATTTCGATCGAAAAAATCGTAAGGGTAGACCCCCTCCTAAAAAGATATATTTTGCATTCGCACACGCAATCCAGGATAGTTATAGTAGTTTCTGTGCATGGAGGTTCTAGAACCACTCGAGTAGTTTCAGGAAAAATACCTAATAGGGTTCTGTCACGTATATTAATGCCAGTACAGCCCTTCGAAGTCAACTCGAAAATGAAAACTCAAAAAACAACTTTATTATTTTTTGCGAAAACTACGGCCGATTCCTTCATTTTTTTATTCGAAATACTGGTTTTCGAGGTCGCTCTGTTTGATTAAGGAGAATTAATTCCAGTTTTCCCGATATTGAAATTTTTTTTAGTTCAAAAGTGAAATTTTTCAAATTTCAAATTTGCATATCTTGACTTCTACGCGACGGATTGATGATTGGTTGTCAGAAAAGTGATCAGTGACATCAACACTTATTTTCTAATACAAAAAACCGCAATAAAAAATTTCGAAATTTTGATCGAAAAAATCGTTAGGGGTAGACCCCCCCTAAAACTCTATATTTTGCATTCTCAGACGAAATCCAGGATGGTTAGAGTAGTTTTTGTGCATGCAGGTTCTAGAACCAGTCGGGTAGATTCAGAAAACATACCTAGTAGATTTCTGTCACATATATTGTTGCCAGTACAGCCCTTCGAATTCAACTCGAAAATGAAAAATGAAAAAACAACTTTATTATTTTTTGCGAAAACTACAGCCGATTCCTTCATTTTCATAGTCGAAATACTGGTTTTCGAGGTCGTTCTGTCTGATTAAGGAGAAATAATTCCGGTTTTCCTGATATTGAAATTTTTTTAGTTCAAAGGTGAAATTTTTCAAATTTCAAACTTGCATATCTTGACTTCTACGCGACGGACCGATGATTGGTTTTCAGAAAAGTGATCAGTGACATCAACACTTCATTTCTAATACAAAAAACCGCAATAAAAAATTTTGAAATTTTGATCGAAAAAATCGTAAGTGGTAGACCGCCCCTAAAACGATATATTTTGCATTCTCACACGCAATCGAGGATAGTTATAGTAGTTTTTGTGCACGGAGGTTCTAGAACCAGTCGAGTAGATTCAGAAAAAATACCTAGTAGATTCCTGTCACGTATATTGTTGGCAGTACAGCCCTTTGAAGTCAACTCGAAAATGTAGAAATCGTAAGGGGTAGACCCCCCCTAAAACGATATATTTTGCATTCTCAGACGCAATCCAGGATTGTTATAGTAGTTTCTGTGTTTGAAGGTTCTAGAACCAGTCAAGTAGATTTAGAAAAAATACCTAGTAGATACCTGTCACGTATATTGTTGCCGGTACAGCCCTTTGAAGTCAACTCGAAAATGTAAAAATCGTAAGGGGTAGACCGCCCCTAAAACGATATATTTTGCATTCTCACACGCAATCGAGGATAGTTATAGTAGTTTTTGTGCATGGAGGTTTTAGAACCAGTCGAGTGGATTCAGAAAAAATACCTAGTTGATTTCTGTCACGTATATTGTTGCCAGTACAGCCCTTTGAAGTCAATTCGAAAATGAAAAAATTGTAAGGGGTAGACCCCCCCTAAAACTCTATATTTTGCATTCTCAGACGCAATCCAGGATAGTTATAGTAGTTTTTGTGCATGCAGGCGAAGTAGGAATATCTACCATTTTTTTTTAATTAGAGAAGGACAGCACCCGCGGTTTATCTCATATGGTAATATGTTTGGTATTAAGAAAAAGAAAATTCTTTGCCTTTACGAAGGCATATCGAGAACATTTTTGAAACATAGATGAATTCAAAATAGTAATCATCGAAATGAATACCATTTTCAATTCCCAGGCTCAGAGATCTTTTATCATGAGGTTGGAGAAATGATATTAGATTTTGTCACTGAGATGAGAGATATACCGGTTTTTCAGTGAAAGAGGAAGTACAGATTTCTTTTTTTGCATTTGATTGGAGATGTGAAACTTCATTTTGACGCAATTGGATGTCACCACCTTAGTACTTTGTAATATTTTTCTCATTACTTCACAACCAATTGCTATAAATTCTGAAGTTTTTCATGAAGATTTTGTCCTGAAGATGTGATACTGATGAGGCTCAACAAGGCCGAAACCGGTATATCTCTCATCTCAGTGACAAAATCTAATATCATTTCTCCAACCTCATGATAAAAGATCTCTGAGCCTGGGAATTGAAAATGGTATTCATTTCGATGATTACTATTTTGAATTCATCTATGTTTCAAAAATGTTTGGTATTCAATCAATTCACGTGTAAAATTCAATATTTCGGGGCAAAACATAAGAACGCGAAGCTCCCGCACTCTAGTTATTCAAGCATCACACTTTCCCTCCATACAAATCCGGGATCAGAGTTGCCAACTGTCAACCTCACAAAGTTATCCAATGGTTTTCGTTTTTCACCACAATTCCCTAGACCTTTCAAGATTTGTGGAAAATTGTTTTTTTTGGAGGATATAAGAGTTTTTTTTTTAATACAGCGTGGCAAAAACTTAACGTAATTCATCTATAATTATTGTTCGGAGAATTTTTAAGGAAAATTCTCGCACCTGTCTATTTTTAATTTCAAAATCAATTTAAAGAATGTTTTTATAGAGGGGTGCTTTTGAAATTGAAAATCGACGAATGCTAGGATTTCCACCGATAATTCTTCGTACAAGAATTATTCAGGAGTTACTTTAGTTTTTTGGCATGCTGCAGATTGAAATGTTTAATGAAATTGGGGAAATTTGTGTTTTTTATGGTTTATTTCATAAATACAATATTGATGCTTACATAATATTTGGATCACATTTTACTTATATAAAAATAATAAAAAAAACATACATATTTACATAAAATATTTTATATTTACAGGGTTATTCACGAATATGGCTCCATAGAATATTTTCAGAAAAGGCACAAGATTCATGATTGAAGTCCATAATTATGTCTAGTGGTAAAGGCACATATTCTTCCTCATTTTCGCCAACTGGAACCTCAGCATCTTCATTTTCACAACAGACACAAGATTCAGAATTGAAGTCTATAATTATGTCTGGTGGTAAAGGCACATATTCTTCCTCATTTTCGCTAACTGGAACCTCAGCAACTTCAGTTTCAGAAAAAACACAAGATTCAGGATGGAAGTCCATAATTATGTCTTGAGGTAAAGGCACATATTCTTCCTCATTTTCGCTAACTGGAACCTCAGCAACTTCATTTTCAGAAAAAACACAAGATTCAGAATTGAAGTCTATAATTTTTTTTGGTGGTAAAGGCACATATTCTTCCTCATTTTTGATAACTGGAAACTCAGCATCTTCATCTTCTTCAACTTTGGGCTTCTGTTCTTCCAAATCTTCAGGCCAAATAATTTTTCTCCTAGCCCTCAGCGTTTGGTGAGTATCTTCGAATTTCACGTTTGTATTGATAGGCTTCAATTGGATCGACTCACATTCTTGAAGCGAGATCAAACGCAGAATCTTCTGCTTCGATGCTCGATTTTTAGCGGCTCTCGAATTTTTTCTGCGTCCAGCGAGGAGATGAGGGTGGTCCTTCATCCTCAAAAGAGGTGGTGGGTGTGTTCTTGTATAGATGAGGTCAACAGCCATTCTGGATGTATGTTTTGCAAAGTCGTATTTTGCGAGAAGATGGAAATTTTCACTGATTTTCAAAAGGGGAGGAGGTCTTGATCTTAAACCGACAAAATTATCAGACATTTTGGACGAGAACTTCACTTAACAGTCTTCAGGAATATTATGTTGGGGAAAGTTTCGGGTGGTTCTTATATTAACGATTCTGGTGACGCCAATGGTGCGCAAAAGTTCATTTTCGGCAATCGTTAACATAACCAAGATTTTAAACTTGTATTTACCTATTCATCTGGTCTTCTCTGAGATGATGGTCAAGGAAGATATGGCTTCAATCAGTGATAATTACCATCGTTAAGAAGATAAGGCAATATGCACCAGGTATGCCAACAGAAGAAAAAGTTGTATTCGTTTGAAATACACGTGCATTGTTTTCTGTTTTCATCGATATAACACAATTTTTAGGGATTTAAATCAGCGTAGTTTTCATTATTGTTTTTCCTAATGGGAAAAACCAAAACATTCTTTTTTTTACATAGAAGTCATTTGAACATTTCGCATGAACAATTGTTCAATATACGCGGTGATTTACGAAGACCTGCGGTTGGAATATTAAAAAAAATATACGTGTGGCACTCGAGGACTGCCGCGGTAAAGCTATTGCATAGCATCAATTCAAAAATAAGACGATATTGTTGATTTAAAATATTTATTTATCTTACAATACATGTAGGTTACTCGGGACTTTTTATCATTGAAACTATAGGTTTATGTTGGCTGAAAAAAGAAACATAAGTTTGAGACTTAATGTCTTCCAAATATCTGAAAAAAACCGAATCACTAGTGGTCCCATATTTTGTTGTGGATTCTTGTGGATCATTATTCATTTTTAAATTGAATTTTTCCGAAAGAAAAGTTGTTAACCGCTCTGATTTTTTATCAGCGCAGTTAATGTCGAAATTGCCAGCCAAGATAAGTGGAAATTTATTACCATTTGTACCAAGTATTTTCGACCCTTCTTCAGTGTACTCCAGTAAAGTGCGATGAATAAAATGCTCTACCTCGTCCAATTTTGGATTAGGAGAAATGTAAATTGCTACCATGACTATGTGTAGGCCATTTCTAAGTTTGCATAAGCATGCACAAATATCTCCAACAAATGAGCGTCCAACATTAATATCGCTAACGTCTTCAATATTTATTTCAATATTCGGAGTCATAATATTAGTAACATTATTACCATTTTGATAAATAGCTACCTACCCCATCTTTTGGAACAGTATTTCGTTTGAATTGAACAATGCAATTGAAATTAGGTATTTCAATCGGATTATCACGCGTCATGCATGTTTCGGTAAGACGTAACACATTGGTTTGTCTCGTAACTGAATCTTGTAAGTCGTATTTGTGACTATGTAAACTTTGGCAATTGAAAGTCATTATTGAAATTCCATCTCTATTACTAATGAAATCTAAGACACTTTGAGCTATCGTCTGAACACTATTTAAAGACAGTCTTTTGAATTCTTACAACAAAAATGTGTTCGATGCAGCTTGCCTTCGATTATGATAAAACTTAAACGCAGAATTATCATTTTTTGTCGTAATACACAATTTTTCAATATAAGTGCAACATAGACGAGTTCCTGTGAAGATTGTTGCAGGAAAAATTTGTCTTTTCTATTTTCTATTCGGAGACATATCAACGTTCATTCTCTCTTGATTAAAAATACAATTGAACATACAGAGTGTTTCGATTTCAATGTTGAACAAAATACATGGGAAAAAACCTAAATGAATTTTTTTTCAAAAAAAAACCCATTGTATCATCGAAGAACGTACAGGGTGGTCAGATTTCGATGTTCTAGTACTACATCTCCTAAATTAAGCGAGATAAAAAAAGTAATATACATGTCATGTTCTCTTTTTTCGAGAAACAGAAATTGCTGAAAACCGCAAGTCGCTAAGGTGACTAGTTTCCATGCTACAGGGTGAGTTTGAAATTTGGACAATTTGGGCAGTTTTTTCAGTACTTTTTACCAGTGCTATCGAAATTCCAGTGCCTCCTCAAATTTTGGAGAAATTAAAAAAATAGTGTGCTATGATGATTTTGAATAGACTTTTCTTAGACAATTTTATGATATACTTTCGAGCTTGAATATGAAAATTCTGAATAAACCACTTTTCGGTCAACATAATTTAAGCAGGTGAAAAAAAATTAATCAAAATCAAAACCCTCTTTGATTTTGTTGATCGAATACTGTTTTTTCCGGAATTTTCGATATTCAAGCTCGGAAGTTTATCATGATGTAATTTTGAAATTGTCTAAGAAAAGTCTATTTAAAAACATCATAGCACACTATGGTTTCCATTTGAAAAAAAAATCAATTCTTTAATTTTGTAACGTTTTTTATTTTCCACTTTTTTATTTATTATTTCAATCTGAATATACTGTTAGAATGAGGCTTCGATGGATTTGTCAGGCACGGTCTTTGATTTTCGTTCGGTCTGGATGTTACTTCGTCTTTTATTTCATTTTCAAATATATCGTTTTCCCGCTCCTTAAGTATAGGCAAACAATAAAACACCTTTCTTGTCCGCGTAGAGTACATGAAGAAAAAAGTGGTCCCAGATGGGATCTGCGTAAATCTGATGACATGCAGTTCATTTTCGACACATTTTGTGTATTTCTCGAGTATTGAAGATATCAACTGTTTCCGAAAAGGAGTTTCTTTCTTCGACTGATTCGTTGGATAATTTGGAAAATTGTTGATGATATTTGATTTTGCTGATTATTTTGCTGATTTTGGATTGTTGGAATCAAGTAAAATCTCCGTCTTGTACGGGATAAATTTCCATACTCTGGTAGAAAATTCTAGAGAAAGCCGTCCTCCATCTTAGGTAATATTAACATGATGGTTTCATTTTCGTTTCCTTCATGAATTTCCATTGCAGGCTTCTTTTTTGAGTGTTGAATTTGGAATTGGCGTGTTGATTTATGCAAACTATTTTCTGAGACTTGTACTGGTTATTGGAACAAACTGTTCTAGTGGGAGCGAAACAGGAGTCATTCCAACCCTTGCTGAACTTCTTCTTTTGGATGAGTACAACCTTATCATTCACTTATATTTTTTTAAACAAAAAAAAAAACAAAAAAACTTATATGAGTTTACATTTATTATAATTGAATAAGTTTGAGATAATCATATTGGACCGTATATTAATCCTGAGATCTGAATAGAATTTCACACCTTGTGGTTCTCTTGTCAAATAAATTTGTGATACCGTTCAGAAAAGTCGAACACAATTTGATATTATTTTTTTTTGTAAAATTCTCTGTAAATGAAAGCCGGCATTAATCTTTCCACACATTGATTATAAGAACTTTAGTGCACTCAATTGAAAATCTATCAGTATATTTTTTTAATTCTAGATCATACACTTTCCTATTAGAACAATTAAATAAATTTGATAGTTTTGGAAATACTGAATTTTGGAAAGTAGGAATTGATACATTTAACTGTGTAAATTTGATATTATTAAAACTATCTGGCGCCCTCCCTATTTCTTTTGAGTTTAATCAATTTTGGAATACAACCTTAAAGAAATCCACCCCTTCTCCACTAGAGCTAAGCCGCGAGCTTCCTACCCTTAATTTATGTTACATCTTGGGAATTTTGAAAATACTTCATTTGTGAAGAAAATAAACGTAACAATTTGTCTAAAATCTGAAGAGGCACTAAAATTTTGATAGCACTGGAAAAAAGTACTGAAGAAACTCAACTTAAGATGTTTTTATTTCGAGAGCGTAGCAGCATCACTGGGGAAGTTATAGCCAATTATAATAATTGGCTAAATTTCAAAATCACCCTGTATTATGAAAACTAGATACCTTAGCGAACTGCGGTTTTCAGCAATTTTAGTTTCCCAAGAAAAAAAACATGACATGTATATTCCTGTTTTTCTATCTAGCTTAATTTAGGAAAAGTAGTACTAAAGCATCGAAATCAGACCACCCTGTACGTACATCCGAGAATCAAATATTGAACAGAAGCAGTGGATTTTTATTTAGAAAGTCTCGCTTTCTGCAACAAAATTTCGGAATATCTACCTTTCCCAGAGATTTATTGTATAGGGATTTTTTTTGATGCAGATAATTACCTGACGTCGGTAACTTCTGAATGATTCATTGTGTTGAAAACCTTCTGAGAAAGCAATGCAGATAACGGAGGTAGATAACCCTTGTATTACCTACATTGAAATGTCGTTATGAAGTCAACAACAACTGAGATGAGAATGATTTTCTTAATGAAGGTAAAATAATATTCTGGTACAAAATCGAGATGTAGGAAAAGTAGAAAATATGTATTGAAAAATCAGACATTATGAAATAGGTAATTTTCCTTGTTGCAGAATATATTTCTAAATTTTTAATTTGTCGCAATTCTTTTTCAATTCTGAGTAATAAGTTTCCTGAGAATCCAAATTAAAAAGAATGTTTTTTTATATTTTAGTTACAGCATCTGTGGAAATTTGGCAGATACTTTTACGTTATCCTTTTACAACCAATAACGTACTTTAAATTCGATCAAATATATCTTTTCTTTCTGAATTTTCGAAAAATGAACTCAAATTGAAAGTTTTAAAATTTTTTTCTTGTACTATATGTGATATAATCCTCGCGAAATTTCATATTAGCTTTCTTGTTTCGTTATTGAGAAGCCTATTTATTGTAAGATTAGTGTGATGAACAGTATGACAAAAAATTAAATTAATGAAATATATTTTTATTTTCATAAAAATCTAGAGGAAAAATCGAATTTCTGTTATATCTCCGTCAATTTTTGAGAGGCATACATGTATTATAGAAATTTAAGGTAACATCGAAAATATCATGTTACAATGTATGTTTTCTTTTTCATTTGCCGCCCCCCTTTTTTTATGAATTTTCAAAATATCAGATCCTGATTGATGAGATGAATGATTGGAAGAAAATCCATTCCATATTCATATTTTCACTCTAATTTTTCTGAACCAAATTCAACACTTCCAATTCATATAGCTTTGTATAAAACGTCTTTATATTCCACTAGTATTTCATTGAAATTATCGAATGATGATTTTTTCATTTTCAGGGCAATGTTATAACATCTGTATCTAACATTTTGTCTTCGACTTCTACTGGCATTCATTTTAGGAACAAAAAATTGTTGTGGACCTTTCTTAAGTTTCCATTCAGTTTGACCTCGTAAATTCCACTCATATCGAATCGAAGAATTCTAATATTTTATTAAGACATCTAATAATGAAACATAGTAATGAAAGTAAATGAATTCACTCCTTTGTAATTATTTCGGGGAATTTTTCGAGAAAAACAAAATTATATTACTAAAAATTTAATCTCATTTGAAAAATTCAAATTTTGTCGATCCCTCATTTCTTGGGCGATCCTGAAACAATCAATGAAATTCAGTTTTCCAATCGAGCATTTATTGTTTTCTTATGAGTTATACAGTTTGTCCCACAAAAACCTTTTCGTTAGAATATTTTTGAATCGAAATTCACGTTTGTTATTTCGATGTTAAATTTTGACTAAAGAGATGTTGACTTTTTGAGATTGTAAATTTGAAAAAAATTGAGTTTTACTTTTTCGAAATTTCGTGGGACACCCGGTATATTGATTCAAACTCACCTAATTTGCCCAACATCATTTTATTCAAAATGATCGTGGGTGATTCGAAGGTTAGAGTCCATATGGTAGATAATATAAGACACACTGTGATGTTTCCAAAAAGCAAATAAAGCTGCAATAAAAAACTCGTGATAAGTTCTGAAAATAATGAAAAACTTAGTTGGAGGTAGTTTTGTCTCGAAAAAAATGTTTTAATCAACTAGTTTCAATTATAAAGCTATCGTTCTTAAATTGAGTGTACTCTTTGAATTTCAGAGTGAAATCAGAAGTTTAACAATTTTTTTCGTAGTTAAATTTTACTTCATATTTCAAGAACTTACCACCGTGTAATCGTTGAAAAATACATACGATCTAGTAGTTCCCTCGTTGTACAAAATGACAATAGCGTGTACACAATACATGCAATAAGATAGTCTGGATCCAATTTGGAAGCAAGGAATGCACAAAAATTTATTTATTGTTCCTGGAATAAACAGAAAGTATTACTTTTTTATTTTTGAAATTCTTAGTTTCACGTACCGCCGTAACCGTAAGGGCAAGAAAATACTATCCAGAAAATGTATAGGGTAGAAAATATTGGTTTTGTCTTCAGTCGGATTGACAATTATATCATTCAAGTAGAGTATGAGGAAGAGCATAATTGATAGAGTTATAATCCACACTATCAAATTAACAACCTGCAAGATAAAATGAATTTTTTTTCCAATTTAACATTTCGATATTATTGGTTTTCCCCTACATCTGCGGTAGGCATCTTCAGAGGATTCTTGGTCTGAGATTGTAATTCGACTTAACTAAGCAATAATTATTCGTTTTTGTCAGAAGAAGATTTTCTCCTGTTTATATTTTACTTTTGATTTAATTATTTCAACGTGATTTTGTTAATACCAACCTTGTTCATTTCCACTTATTTTCCTCTCAGATTATTCACTAATATCCCTCCAATAATACCAATGAAATAGTTTGATATTCGTGAATGGGTATCGTAGGTACTAAAATCAAGATTAATTCAATCAGGAGACCCTTAACCAATAAAGAAACTATGAAAATATTAACTAGTTAACACAAAAATGAATAAAAGAAATTATATTATTGAACAGGATAATACATATACCGATATTAGTGCTGAAGCCTTCCAAAATGGTAAAAAATTAAACGACAAAGTTTTATGTAATGAAAAGATCTGCAAATTCGTTTTTTTCACCTAACTTCAGAATTTATGTTGAAAATTCAAACGACCTAGTTTTTGTTATGAAAGAAGAAAAGATATTCTACCACGAGTTCATTTCTTAAACGAGCCATCGAAATTACTGAAATATTTACATAATTATTATTTAGTGATTTTTGAATTGAAAAATATTGATTGGCAGGACTGTTTTCTCTCGCATAAATTTGAGAGAGCATTAATAAATAAGTTAATTAATAATTCACCATGAAGAATATGCTAGAATTAAATATTCTCGCTTGATTTTGTTCTAAAATATGTGGCAGAATGAACAGATTTGACACAGAACTAGAAAAAAGTAATTTCGCGAAAAATTTTTTTTCGTTGAGGGATTTCTGCGGTTATGTTAAAAAAGTGTAGATTTTTTCATTGCCTACAACTTTGCCAGTCCAATGTTTTCCATAGGACTCACCATTGAGGATAGATTTGAAAAAAGTCAAGATCATTATTGTACAGGATTTGAACATATTCTTAATTAAAATCGGTTCAGTTAATATACCACTTGAGGCACGTGTTATACAGGGTTACTCACGAATATGGCTCTATAGAATATTTTCAGGAAAGACACAAGATTCAGGATTAAAATTCTAAAGGTGAGCTCCAAGTAAGAAGGCGACTTCTCGTATATTTTTTGAAGATTTTTCCGGAAGTGACATCAACTTTCGTTTTTCAAATGGTAAGACCCATTTTTTATTGCATAAATAGATTCTCCATCGAATTCTGAGTCTTTTTGATTCCACAAGTTTGAATTTTCCCTAGAAATTTCTCTTCAATTGAGGAAATACGAAAAAAATCTCAAAATTGAGCTCTGTTAAAAGACAGACAACTCCGAAGATTTTCATTAAAAATTCACATTTTTGAGGATCTCCGAGAAGGAAGGCTGATGCTTCTTTTCCGATAGCGTGATTTTCAGAATATGATACAGGAGGTCACTTCATTTTTAATACAAAAAACCGCAATAAAAGTTTTGAAATTTTGATCGAAAAAATGGTAAGGGGTAGACCCCCCTAAAACGCTATATTTTGCATTCTCAGACGCAATCCAGGATAGTTATAGTAGTTTTTGTGCATGGAGGTTCTAGAACCAGTTGAGTAGATTCAGAAAACATACCTAGTAGATTTCTGTCACATATATTGTTGCCAGTACAGCCCTTCGAAGTCAACTCGAAAATGAAAAATGAAAAAACAACTTTATTATTTTTTGCGAAAACTACAGCCGATTCCTTCATTTTTATCGTCGAAATACTGGTTTCGAGGTCGTTCTGTCTGATTAAGGAGAAATAATTCCAGTTTTTTCCGATATTGAAATTTCTTTAGTTCAAAAGTGCATATCTTGACTTCTACGCGACGGACCGATGATTGGTTTTCAGAAAAGTGATCAGTGACATCAGCACTTCATTTTCAATACAAAAAAAAGCAATAAAAAATTTTGAAATTTTGATCGAAAAAATCGTAAGGGGTAGACCCCCCCTAAAACTCTATATTTTGCATTCTCAGACAAAATCCAGGATGGTTATAATAGTTTTTGTGCATGCAGGTTCTGGAACCAGTCGGGTAGTATCAGAAAACATGCCTAGTAGATTTCTGTCACATATATTGTTGCCAGTACAGCCCTTCGAAGTCAACTCGAAAATGAAAAATGAAAAAACAACTTTTTTATTTTTTCGAAAACTACAGCCGATTCCTTCATTTTTATCGTCGAAATACTGGTTTCGAGGTCGTTCTGTCTGATTAAGGAGAAATAATTCCAGTTTTTCCGATATTGAAATTTCTTTAGTTCAAAAGTGAAATTTTTCAAATTTCAAACTTGCATATCTTGACTTCTACGCGACGGACCGATGATTGGTTTTCAGAAAAGTGATCAGTGACATCAGCACTTCATTTTCAATACAAAAAAAAGCAATAAAAAATTTTGAAATTTTGATCGAAAAAATCGTAAGGGGTAGACCCCCCCTAAAACTCTATATTTTGCAGATTGGTTTTCAGAAAAGTGATCAGTGACATCAGCACTTCATTTTCAATACAAAAAAAAGCAATAAAAAATTTTGAAATTTTGATCGAAAAAATCGTAAGGGGTAGACCCCCCCTAAAACTCTATATTTTGCATTCTCAGACAAAATCCAGGATGGTTATAATAGTTTTTGTGCATGCAGGTTCTGGAACCAGTCGGGAAGTATCAGAAAACATGCCTAGTAGATTTCTGTCACGTATATTGTTGCCAGTACAGCCCTTCGAAGTCAACTCGAAAATGAAAAATGAAAAAACAACTTTATTTTTTTTTTGCGGAAACTATGGCCGATTCCTTCATTTTTATATCCGAAATACTCATTTTCGAGGTCGCTCTATTTGCTTGAGGCAAAATAATTCGAGTTTACCCGAATTTGAAATTTTTTAGTTCAAAAGTGAAAATTTTCAAATTTCAAACTTGCATATCTTGACTTCTACGCGACGGATCGATGATTGGTTTTCAGAAAAGTGATCAGTGACATCAACACTTCATTTCTAATACGAAAAACCGCAATAAAAAATTTTGAAATTTTAATCGAAAAAATCGTAAGGGATAGACCCCCCCCTAAAAAGATATATTTTGCATTCTCACACGCAATCCAGGATAGTTATAGTAGTTTTTGTGCATGGAGGTTCTAGAACCACTCGAGTAGTTTCAGAAAAAGTACCTAATAGGGTTCTGTCACGTATATTAATGCCAGTACAGCCCTCCGTAATCAACTCGAAAATGAAAAATGAGAAAACAACTTTATTATTTTTTGCGAAAACTACGGCCGATTCCTTCATTTTTATATTCGAAATACTGGTTTTCGAGGTCGCTCTGTTTGATTAAGGAGAAATAATTCCAGTTTTCCCGATATTGAAATTTTTTCAGTTCAAAAGTGAAATTTTTCAAATTTCAAATTTGCATAACTTGACTTCTACGCGACGGACCGATGATTGGTTGTCAGAAAAGTGATCAGTGACATCAGCACTTCATTTTCAATACAAAAAAAAGCAATAAAAAATTTTGAAATTTTGATCGAAAAAATCGTAAAGGGTAGACCCCCCTTAAAACTCTATATTTTGCATTCTCAGACAAAATCCAGGATGGTTATAATAGTTTTTGTGCATGCAGGTTCTGGAACCAGTCGGGTAGTATCAGAAAACATGCCTAGTAGATTTCTGTCACGTATATTGTTGCCAGTACAGCCCTTCGAAGTCAACTCGAAAATGAAAAATGAAAAAACAACTTTATTTTTTTTTGCGAAAACTATGGCCGATTCCTTCATTTTAATATCCGAAATACTCATTTTCGAGGTCGCTCTATTTGCTTGAGGCAAAATAATTCGAGTTTACCCGAATTTGAAATTTTTTAGTTCAAAAGTGAAAAGTTTCAAATTTCAAACTTGCATATCTTGACTTCTACGCGACGGATCGATGATTGGTTTTCAGAAAAGTGATCAGTGACATCAACACTTCATTTCTAATACAAAAAACCGCAATAAAAAATTTTGAAATTTTAATCGAAAAAATCGTAAGGGGTAGACCCCCCCCTAAAAAGATATATTTTGCATTCTCACACGCAATCCAGGATAGTTATAGTAGTTTTTGTGCATGGAGGTTCTAGAACCACTCGAGTAGTTTTCAGAAAAAGTACCTAATAGGGTTCTGTCACGTATATTAATGCCAGTACAGCCCTCCGAAGTCAACTCGAAAATGAAAAATGAAAAAAAACTTTATTATTTTTTGCGAAAACTACGGCCGATTCCTTCATTTTTATATTCGAAATACTGGTTTTCTAGGTCGCTCTGTTTGATTAAGGAGAAATAATTCCAGTTTTCCCGATATTGAAATTTTTTTAGTTCAAAAGTGAAATTTTTCAAATTTCAAATTTGCATATCTTGACTTCTACGCGACAGACCGATGATTGGTTGTCAGAAAAATGATCAGTGACATCAACACTAAATTTCTAATACAAAAAACCGCAATAAAAAATCTTGAAATTTTGATCGAAAAAATCGTAAGGGGTAGACACCCCCTAAAACTCTATATTTTGCATTCTCAGACGAAATCCAGGATGGTTATAGTAGTTTTTGTGCATGCAGGTTCTAGAACCAGTCCGGTAGATTCAGAAAACAAACCTAGTAGATTTATGTCACATATATTGTTGCCAGTACAGCCCTTCGAAGTCAACTCGAAAATGAAAAATGAAAAAACAACTTTATTTTTTTTTGCGAAAACTACAGCCGATTCCTTCATTTTCATAGTCGAAATACTGGTTTTCGAGGTCGTTCTGTCTGATTAAGGAGAAATAATTCTAGTTTTCCCGATATTGAAATTTTTTTAGTTCAAAAGTGAAATTTTTCAAATTTAAAACTTGCATATCTTGACTTCTACGCGACGGATCGATGATTGGTTTTCAGAAAAGTGATCAGTGACATCAGCACTTCATTTTCAATACAAAAAAAAGCAATAAAAAATTTTGAAATTTTGATCGAAAAAATCGTAAGGGGTAGACCCCCCCTAAAACTCTATATTTTGCATTCTCAGACAAAATCCAGGATGGTTATAATAGTTTTTGTGCATGCAGGTTCTGGAACCAGTCGGGTAGTATCAGAAAACATGCCTAGTAGATTTCTGTCACATATATTGTTGCCAGTACAGCCCTTCGAAGTCAACTCGAAAATGAAAAATGAAAAAACAACTTTTTTATTTTTCGAAAACTACAGCCGATTCCTTCATTTTTATCGTCGAAATACTGGTTTCGAGGTCGTTCTGTCTGATTAAGGAGAAATAATTCCAGTTTTTCCGATATTGAAATTTCTTCAGTTCAAAAGTGAAATTTTTCAAATTTCAAACTTGCATATCTTGACTTCTACGCGACGGACCGATGATTGGTTTTCAGAAAAGTGATCAGTGACATCAGCACTTCATTTTCAATACAAAAAAAAAGCAATAAAAAATTTTGAAATTTTGATCGAAAAAATCGTAAGGGGTAGACCCCCCCTAAAACTCTATATTTTGCAGATTGGTTTTCAGAAAAGTGATCAGTGACATCAGCACTTCATTTTCAATACAAAAAAAAGCAATAAAAAATTTTGAAATTTTGATCGAAAAAATCGTAAGGGGTAGACCCCCCCTAAAACTCTATATTTTGCATTCTCAGACAAAATCCAGGATGGTTATAATAGTTTTTGTGCATGCAGGTTCTGGAACCAGTCGGGAAGTATCAGAAAACATGCCTAGTAGATTTCTGTCACGTATATTGTTGCCAGTACAGCCCTTCGAAGTCAACTCGAAAATGAAAAATGAAAAAACAACTTTATTTTTTTTTTGCGGAAACTATGGCCGATTCCTTCATTTTTATATCCGAAATACTCATTTTCGAGGTCGCTCTATTTGCTTGAGGCAAAATAATTCGAGTTTACCCGAATTTGAAATTTTTTTAGTTCAAAAGTGAAAATTTTCAAATTTCAAACTTGCATATCTTGACTTCTACGCGACGGATCGATGATTGGTTTTCAGAAAAGTGATCAGTGACATCAACACTTCATTTCTGATACGAAAAACCGCAATAAAAAATTTTGAAATTTTAATCGAAAAAATCGTAAGGGATAGACCCCCCCCTAAAAAGATATATTTTGCATTCTCACACGCAATCCAGGATAGTTATAGTAGTTTTTGTGCATGGAGGTTCTAGAACCACTCGAGTAGTTTCAGAAAAAGTACCTAATAGGGTTCTGTCACGTATATTAATGCCAGTACAGCCCTCCGTAATCAACTCGAAAATGAAAAATGAGAAAACAACTTTATTATTTTTTGCGAAAACTACGGCCGATTCCTTCATTTTTATATTCGAAATACTGGTTTTCGAGGTCGCTCTGTTTGATTAAGGAGAAATAATTCCAGTTTTCCCGATATTGAAATTTTTTTAGTTCAAAAGTGAAATTTTTCAAATTTCAAATTTGCATAACTTGACTTCTACGCGACGGACCGATGATTGGTTGTCAGAAAAGTGATCAGTGACATCAGCACTTCATTTTCAATACAAAAAAAAGCAATAAAAAATTTTGAAATTTTGATCGAAAAAATCGTAAAGGGTAGACCCCCCTTAAAACTCTATATTTTGCATTCTCAGACAAAATCCAGGATGGTTATAATAGTTTTTGTGCATGCAGGTTCTGGAACCAGTCGGGTAGTATCAGAAAACATGCCTAGTAGATTTCTGTCACGTATATTGTTGCCAGTACAGCCCTTCGAAGTCAACTCGAAAATGAAAAATGAAAAAACAACTTTATTTTTTTTTGCGAAAACTATGGCCGATTCCTTCATTTTAATATCCGAAATACTCATTTTCGAGGTCGCTCTATTTGCTTGAGGCAAAATAATTCGAGTTTACCCGAATTTGAAATTTTTTAGTTCAAAAGTGAAAAGTTTCAAATTTCAAACTTGCATATCTTGACTTCTACGCGACGGATCGATGATTGGTTTTCAGAAAAGTGATCAGTGACATCAACACTTCATTTCTAATACAAAAAACCGCAATAAAAAATTTTGAAATTTTAATCGAAAAAATCGTAAGGGGTAGACCCCCCCCTAAAAAGATATATTTTGCATTCTCACACGCAATCCAGGATAGTTATAGTAGTTTTTGTGCATGGAGGTTCTAGAACCACTCGAGTAGTTTCAGAAAAAGTACCTAATAGGGTTCTGTCACGTATATTAATGCCAGTACAGCCCTCCGAAGTCAACTCGAAAATGAAAAATGAAAAAACAACTTTATTATTTTTTGCGAAAACTACGGCCGATTCCTTCATTTTTATATTCGAAATACTGGTTTTCTAGGTCGCTCTGTTTGATTAAGGAGAAATAATTCCAGTTTTCCCGATATTGAAATTTTTTTAGTTCAAAAGTGAAATTTTTCAAATTTCAAATTTGCATATCTTGACTTCTACGCGACAGACCGATGATTGGTTGTCAGAAAAATGATCAGTGACATCAACACTAAATTTCTAATACAAAAAACCGCAATAAAAAATCTTGAAATTTTGATCGAAAAAATCGTAAGGGGTAGACACCCCCTAAAACTCTATATTTTGCATTCTCAGACGAAATCCAGGATGGTTATAGTAGTTTTTGTGCATGCAGGTTCTAGAACCAGTCCGGTAGATTCAGAAAACAAACCTAGTAGATTTATGTCACATATATTGTTGCCAGTACAGCCCTTCGAAGTCAACTCGAAAATGAAAAATGAAAAAACAACTTTATTTTTTTTTGCGAAAACTACAGCCGATTCCTTCATTTTCATAGTCGAAATACTGGTTTTCGAGGTCGTTCTGTCTGATTAAGGAGAAATAATTCTAGTTTTCCCGATATTGAAATTTTTTTAGTTCAAAAGTGAAATTTTTTCAAATTTAAAACTTGCATATCTTGACTTCTACGCGACGGATCGATGATTGGTTTTCAGAAAAGTGATCAGTGACATCAGCACTTCATTTTCAATACAAAAAAAAGCAATAAAAAATTTTGAAATTTTGATCGAAAAAATCGTAAGGGGTAGACCCCCCCTAAAACTCTATATTTTGCATTCTCAGACAAAATCCAGGATGGTTATAATAGTTTTTGTGCATGCAGGTTCTGGAACCAGTCGGGTAGTATCAGAAAACATGCCTAGTAGATTTCTGTCACATATATTGTTGCCAGTACAGCCCTTCGAAGTCAACTCGAAAATGAAAAATGAAAAAACAACTTTTTTATTTTTTCGAAAACTACAGCCGATTCCTTCATTTTTATCGTCGAAATACTGGTTTCGAGGTCGTTCTGTCTGATTAAGGAGAAATAATTCCAGTTTTTCCGATATTGAAATTTCTTTAGTTCAAAAGTGAAATTTTTCAAATTTCAAACTTGCATATCTTGACTTCTACGCGACGGACCGATGATTGGTTTTCAGAAAAGTGATCAGTGACATCAGCACTTCATTTTCAATACAAAAAAAAGCAATAAAAAATTTTGAAATTTTGATCGAAAAAATCGTAAGGGGTAGACCCCCCCTAAAACTCTATATTTTGCAGATTGGTTTTCAGAAAAGTGATCAGTGACATCAGCACTTCATTTTCAATACAAAAAAAAGCAATAAAAAAATTTTGAAATTTTGATCGAAAAAATCGTAAGGGGTAGACCCCCCCCTAAAACTCTATATTTTGCATTCTCAGACAAAATCCAGGATGGTTATAATAGTTTTTGTGCATGCAGGTTCTGGAACCAGTCGGGAAGTATCAGAAAACATGCCTAGTAGATTTCTGTCACGTATATTGTTGCCAGTACAGCCCTTCGAAGTCAACTCGAAAATGAAAAATGAAAAAACAACTTTATTTTTTTTTGCGGAAACTATGGCCGATTCCTTCATTTTTATATCCGAAATACTCATTTTCGAGGTCGCTCTATTTGCTTGAGGCAAAATAATTCGAGTTTACCCGAATTTGAAATTTTTTAGTTCAAAAGTGAAAATTTTCAAATTTCAAACTTGCATATCTTGACTTCTACGCGACGGATCGATGATTGGTTTTCAGAAAAGTGATCAGTGACATCAACACTTCATTTCTGATACGAAAAACCGCAATATAAAATTTTGAAATTTTAATCGAAAAAATCGTAAGGGATAGACGCCCCCCTAAAAAGATATATTTTGCATTCTCACACGCAATCCAGGATAGTTATAGTAGTTTTTGTGCATGGAGGTTCTAGAACCACTCGAGTAGTTTCAGAAAAAGTACCTAATAGGGTTCTGTCACGTATATTAATGCCAGTACAGCCCTCCGTAATCAACTCGAAAATGAAAAATGAGAAAACAACTTTATTATTGTTTGCGAAAACTACGGCCGATTCCTTCATTTTTATATTCGAAATACTGGTTTTCGAGGTCGCTCTGTTTGATTAAGGAGAAATAATTCCAGTTTTCCCGATATTGAAATTTTTTTAGTTCAAAAGTGAAATTTTTCAAATTTCAAATTTGCATAACTTGACTTCTACGCGACGGACCGATGATTGGTTGTCAGAAAAGTGATCAGTGACATCAGCACTTCATTTTCAATACAAAAAAAAGCAATAAAAAATTTTGAAATTTTGATCGAAAAAATCGTAAAGGGTAGACCCCCCTTAAAACTCTATATTTTGCATTCTCAGACAAAATCCAGGATGGTTATAATAGTTTTTGTGCATGCAGGTTCTGGAACCAGTCGGGTAGTATCAGAAAACATGCCTAGTAGATTTCTGTCACGTATATTGTTGCCAGTACAGCCCTTCGAAGTCAACTCGAAAATGAAAAATGAAAAAACAACTTTATTTTTTTTGCGAAAACTATGGCCGATTCCTTCATTTTAATATCCGAAATACTCATTTTCGAGGTCGCTCTATTTGCTTGAGGCAAAATAATTCGAGTTTACCCGAATTTGAAATTTTTTAGTTCAAAAGTGAAAAGTTTCAAATTTCAAACTTGCATATCTTGACTTCTACGCGACGGATCGATGATTGGTTTTCAGAAAAGTGATCAGTGACATCAACACTTCATTTCTAATACAAAAAACCGCAATAAAAAATTTTGAAATTTTAATCGAAAAAATCGTAAGGGGTAGACCCCCCCCTAAAAAGATATATTTTGCATTCTCACACGCAATCCAGGATAGTTATAGTAGTTTTTGTGCATGGAGGTTCTAGAACCACTCGAGTAGTTTCAGAAAAAGTACCTAATAGGGTTCTGTCACGTATATTAATGCCAGTACAGCCCTCCGAAGTCAACTCGAAAATGAAAAATGAAAAAACAACTTTATTATTTTTTGCGAAAACTACGGCCGATTCCTTCATTTTTATATTCGAAATACTGGTTTTCTAGGTCGCTCTGTTTGATTAAGGAGAAATAATTCCAGTTTTCCCGATATTGAAATTTTTTTAGTTCAAAAGTGAAATTTTTCAAATTTCAAATTTGCATATCTTGACTTCTACGCGACAGACCGATGATTGGTTGTCAGAAAAATGATCAGTGACATCAACACTAAATTTCTAATACAAAAAACCGCAATAAAAAATCTTGAAATTTTGATCGAAAAAATCGTAAGGGGTAGACACCCCCTAAAACTCTATATTTTGCATTCTCAGACGAAATCCAGGATGGTTATAGTAGTTTTTGTGCATGCAGGTTCTAGAACCAGTCGGGTAGATTCAGAAAACAAACCTAGTAGATTTATGTCACATATATTGTTGCCAGTACAGCCCTTCGAAGTCAACTCGAAAATGAAAAATGAAAAAACAACTTTATTTTTTTTTGCGAAAACTACAGCCGATTCCTTCATTTTCATAGTCGAAATACTGGTTTTCGAGGTCGTTCTGTCTGATTAAGGAGAAATAATTCTAGTTTTCCCGATATTGAAATTTTTTAGTTCAAAAGTGAAATTTTTCAAATTTCAAACTTGCATATCTTGACTTCTACGCGACGGACCGATGATTGGTTTTCAGAAAAGTGATCAGTGAAATCAGCACTTCATTTTCAATACAAAAAGCCGCAATAAAAAATTTTGAAATTTTGATCGAAAAAATCGTAAGGGGTAGACCCCCCTAAAACTCTTTATTTTGCATTCTCAGACGAAATCCAGGATTGTTATAGTAGTTTTTGTGCATGGAGGTTCTAGAACCAGTCGAGTAGATTCAGAAAAAATACCTAGTAGATTTCTGTCACGTATATTGTTGCCAGTACAGCCCTTCGAATTCAACTCGAAAATGAAAAATGAAAAAACAACTTTATTTTTTTTTGCGAAAACTACAGCCGATTCCTTCATTTTTATAGTCGAAATACTTGTTTTCGAGGTCATTCTGTCTGATTAAGGAGAAATAATTCTAGTTTTCCCCGATATTGAAATTTTTTTAGTTCAAAAGTGAAATTTTTCAAATTTCAAACTTGCATATCTTGACTTCTACGCGACGGACCGATGATTGGTTTTCAGAAAAGTGATCAGTGGCATCAGCACTTCATTTCTAATACAAGAAACCGCAATAAAAAATTTTGAAATTTTCGATCGAAAAAATCGTAAGGGGTAGACCCCCTCCTAAAAAGATATATTTTGCATTCGCACACGCAATCCAGGATAGTTATAGTAGTTTTTGTGCATGCAGGTTCTAGAACCACTCGAGTAGTTTCAGAAAAAATACCTAATAGGGTTCTGTCACGTATATTAATGCCAGTACAGCCCTTCGAAGCAATAAAAAATTTTGAAATTTTGATCGAAAAAATCGTTAGGGGTAGACCCCCCCTAAAACTCTATATTTTGCATTCTCAGACGAAATCCAGGATGGTTATAGTAGTAGTTTTGTGCATGGAGGTTCTAGAACCAGTCGAGTAGATTCAGAAAAAATACCTAGTAGATTTCTGTCACGTATATTGTTGCCAGTACAGCCCTTCGAAGTCAACTCGAAAATGAAAAATGAAAAACAACTTTATTTTTTTTTGCAAAAACTATGGCCTATTCCTTCATTTTATATCCGAAATACTCATTTTCGGGGTCGTTCTATTTGCTTGAGCCGAAATAATTCCAGTTTACCCGAATTTGAAATTTTTTTAGTTCAAAAGTGAAAATTTTTCAAATTTCAAACTTGCATATCTTGACTTCTACGCGACGGATCGATGATTGGTTTTCAGAAAAAAGATCAGTGACATCAACACTTCATTTCCAATACAAGAAACCGCAATAAAAAATTTTGAAATTTCGATCGAAAAAATCGTAAGGGGTAGACCCCCTCCTAAAAAGATATATTTTGCATTCGCACACGCAATCCAGGATAGTTATAGTAGTTTCTGTGCATGGAGGTTCTAGAACCACTCGAGTAGTTTCAGGAAAAATACCTAATAGGGTTCTGTCACGTATATTAATGCCAGTACAGCCCTTCGAAGTCAACTCGAAAATGAAAACTCAAAAAACAACTTTATTATTTTTTTGCGAAAACTACGGCCGATTCCTTCATTTTTTTATTCGAAATACTGGTTTTCGAGGTCGCTCTGTTTGATTAAGGAGAATTAATTCCAGTTTTCCCGATATTGAAATTTTTTTAGTTCAAAAGTGAAAGTTTTCAAATTTCAAATTTGCATATCTTGACTTCTACGCGACGGATTGATGATTGGTTGTCAGAAAAGTGATCAGTGACATCAACACTTATTTTCTAATACAAAAAACCGCAATAAAAAATTTCGAAATTTTGATCGAAAAAATCGTTAGGGGTAGACCCCCCCTAAAACTCTATATTTTGCATTCTCAGACGAAATCCAGGATGGTTAGAGTAGTTTTTGTGCATGCAGGTTCTAGAACCAGTCGGGTAGATTCAGAAAACATACCTAGTAGATTTCTGTCACATATATTGTTGCCAGTACAGCCCTTCGAATTCAACTCGAAAATGAAAAATGAAAAAACAACTTTATTATTTTTTGCGAAAACTACAGCCGATTCCTTCATTTTCATAGTCGAAATACTGGTTTTCGAGGTCGTTCTGTCTGATTAAGGAGAAATAATTCCGGTTTTCCTGATATTGAAATTTTTTTAGTTCAAAGGTGAAATTTTTCAAATTTCAAACTTGCATATCTTGACTTCTACGCGACGGACCGATGATTGGTTTTCAGAAAAGTGATCAGTGACATCAACACTTCATTTCTAATACAAAAAACCGCAATAAAAAATTTTGAAATTTTGATCGAAAAAATCGTAAGTGGTAGACCGCCCCTAAAACGATATATTTTGCATTCTCACACGCAATCGAGGATAGTTATAGTAGTTTTTGTGCACGGAGGTTCTAGAACCAGTCGAGTAGATTCAGAAAAATACCTAGTAGATTCCTGTCACGTATATTGTTGGCAGTACAGCCCTTTGAAGTCAACTCGAAAATGTAGAAATCGTAAGGGGTAGACCCCCCCTAAAACGATATATTTTGCATTCTCAGACGCAATCCAGGATTGTTATAGTAGTTTCTGTGTTTGAAGGTTCTAGAACCAGTCAAGTAGATTTAGAAAAAATACCTAGTAGATACCTGTCACGTATATTGTTGCCGGTACAGCCCTTTGAAGTCAACTCGAAAATGTAAAAATCGTAAGGGGTAGACCGCCCCTAAAACGATATATTTTGCATTCTCACACGCAATCGAGGATAGTTATAGTAGTTTTTGTGCATGGAGGTTTTAGAACCAGTCGAGTGGATTCAGAAAAAATACCTAGTTGATTTCTGTCACGTATATTGTTGCCAGTACAGCCCTTTGAAGTCAATTCGAAAATGAAAAAATTGTAAGGGGTAGACCCCCCCTAAAACTCTATATTTTGCATTCTCAGACGCAATCCAGGATAGTTATAGTAGTTTTTGTGCATGCAGGCGAAGTAGGAATATCTACCATTTTTTTTTAATTAGAGAAGGACAGCACCCGCGGTTTATCTCATATGGTAATATGTTTGGTATTAAGAAAAAGAAAATTCTTTGCCTTTACGAAGGCATATCGAGAACATTTTTGAAACATAGATGAATTCAAAATAGTAATCATCGAAATGAATACCATTTTCAATTCCCAGGCTCAGAGATCTTTTATCATGAGGTTGGAGAAATGATATTAGATTTTGTCACTGAGATGAGAGATATACCGGTTTTTCAGTGAAAGAGGAAGTACAGATTTCTTTTTTTGCATTTGATTGGAGATGTGAAACTTCATTTTGACGCAATTGGATGTCACCACCTTAGTACTTTGTAATATTTTTCTCATTACTTCACAACCAATTGCTATAAATTCTGAAGTTTTTCATGAAGATTTTGTCCTGAAGATGTGATACTGATGAGGCTCAACAAGGCCGAAACCGGTATATCTCTCATCTCAGTGACAAAATCTAATATCATTTCTCCAACCTCATGATAAAAGATCTCTGAGCCTGGGAATTGAAAATGGTATTCATTTCGATGATTACTATTTTGAATTCATCTATGTTTCAAAAATGTTTGGTATTCAATCAATTCACGTGTAAAATTCAATATTTCGGGGCAAAACATAAGAACGCGAAGCTCCCGCACTCTAGTTATTCAAGCATCACACTTTCCCTCCATACAAATCCGGGATCAGAGTTGCCAACTGTCAACCTCACAAAGTTATCCAATGGTTTTCGTTTTTCACCACAATTCCCTAGACCTTTCAAGATTTGTGGAAAATTGTTTTTTTTGGAGGATATAAGAGTTTTTTTTTTAATACAGCGTGGCAAAAACTTAACGTAATTCATCTATAATTATTGTTCGGAGAATTTTTAAGGAAAATTCTCGCACCTGTCTATTTTTAATTTCAAAATCAATTTAAAGAATGTTTTTATAGAGGGGTGCTTTTGAAATTGAAAATCGACGAATGCTAGGATTTCCACCGATAATTCTTCGTACAAGAATTATTCAGGAGTTACTTTAGTTTTTTGGCATGCTGCAGATTGAAATGTTTAATGAAATTGGGGAAATTTGTGTTTTTTATGGTTTATTTCATAAATACAATATTGATGCTTACATAATATTTGGATCACATTTTACTTATATAAAAATAATAAAAAAAACATACATATTTACATAAAATATTTTATATTTACAGGGTTATTCACGAATATGGCTCCATAGAATATTTTCAGAAAAGGCACAAGATTCATGATTGAAGTCCATAATTATGTCTAGTGGTAAAGGCACATATTCTTCCTCATTTTCGCCAACTGGAACCTCAGCATCTTCATTTTCACAACAGACACAAGATTCAGAATTGAAGTCTATAATTATGTCTGGTGGTAAAGGCACATATTCTTCCTCATTTTCGCTAACTGGAACCTCAGCAACTTCAGTTTCAGAAAAAACACAAGATTCAGGATGGAAGTCCATAATTATGTCTTGAGGTAAAGGCACATATTCTTCCTCATTTTCGCTAACTGGAACCTCAGCAACTTCATTTTCAGAAAAAACACAAGATTCAGAATTGAAGTCTATAATTTTTTTTGGTGGTAAAGGCACATATTCTTCCTCATTTTTGATAACTGGAAACTCAGCATCTTCATCTTCTTCAACTTTGGGCTTCTGTTCTTCCAAATCTTCAGGCCAAATAATTTTTCTCCTAGCCCTCAGCGTTTGGTGAGTATCTTCGAATTTCACGTTTGTATTGATAGGCTTCAATTGGATCGACTCACATTCTTGAAGCGAGATCAAACGCAGAATCTTCTGCTTCGATGCTCGATTTTTAGCGGCTCTCGAATTTTTTCTGCGTCCAGCGAGGAGATGAGGTGTGGTCCTTCATCCTCAAAAGAGGTGGTGGGTGTGTTCTTGTATAGATGAGGTCAACAGCCATTCTGGATGTATGTTTTGCAAAGTCGTATTTTGCGAGAAGATGGAAATTTTCACTGATTTTCAAAAGGGAGGAGGTCTTGATCTTAAACCGACAAAATTATCAGACATTTTGGACGAGAACTTCACTTAACAGTCTTCAGGAATATTATGTTGGGGAAAGTTTCGGGTGGTTCTTATATTAACGATTCTGGTGACGCCAATGGTGCGCAAAAGTTCATTTTCGGCAATCGTTAACATAACCAAGATTTTAAACTTGTATTTACCTATTCATCTGGTCTTCTCTGAGATGATGGTCAAGGAAGATATGGCTTCAATCAGTGATAATTACCATCGTTAAGAAGATAAGGCAATATGCACCAGGTATGCCAACAGAAGAAAAAGTTGTATTCGGTTTGAAATAACACGTGCATTGTTTTCTGTTTTCATCGATATAACACAATTTTTAGGGATTTAAATCAGCGTAGTTTTCATTATTGTTTTTCCTAATGGGAAAAACCAAAACATTCTTTTTTTTACATAGAAGTCATTTGAACATTTCGCATGAACAATTGTTCAATATACGCGGTGATTTACGAAGACCTGCGGTTGGAATATTAAAAAAATATACGTGTGGCACTCGAGGACTGCCGCGGTAAAGCTATTGCATAGCATCAATTCAAAAATAAGACGATATTGTTGATTTAAAATATTTATTTATCTTACAATACATGTAGGTTACTCGGGACTTTTTATCATTGAAACTATAGGTTTATGTTGGCTGAAAAAAGAAACATAAGTTTGAGACTTAATGTCTTCCAAATATCTGAAAAAAACCGAATCACTAGTGGTCCCATATTTTGTTGTGGATTCTTGTGGATCATTATTCATTTTTAAATTGAATTTTTCCGAAAGAAAAGTTGTTAACCGCTCTGATTTTTTATCAGCGCAGTTAATGTCGAAATTGCCAGCCAAGATAAGTGGAAATTTTATTACCATTTGTACCAAGTATTTTCGACCCTTCTTCAGTGTACTCCAGTAAAGTGCGATGAATAAAATGCTCTACCTCGTCCAATTTTGGATTAGGAGAAATGTAAATTGCTACCATGACTATGTGTAGGCCATTTCTAAGTTTGCATAAGCATGCACAAATATCTCCAACAAATGAGCGTCCAACATTAATATCGCTAACGTCTTCAATATTTATTTCAATATTCGGAGTCATAATATTAGTAACATTATTACCATTTTGATAAATAGCTACCTACCCCATCTTTTGGAACAGTATTTCGTTTGAATTGAACAATGCAATTGAAATTAGGTATTTCAATCGGATTATCACGCGTCATGCATGTTTCGGTAAGACGTAACACATTGGTTTGTCTCGTAACTGAATCTTGTAAGTCGTATTTGTGACTATGTAAACTTTGGCAATTGAAAGTCATTATTGAAATTCCATCTCTATTACTAATGAAATCTAAGACACTTTGAGCTATCGTCTGAACACTATTTAAAGACAGTCTTTTGAATTCTTACAACAAAAATGTGTTCGATGCAGCTTGCCTTCGATTATGATAAAACTTAAACGCAGAATTATCATTTTTTGTCGTAATACACAATTTTTCAATATAAGTGCAACATAGACGAGTTCCTGTGAAGATTGTTGCAGGAAAAATTTGTCTTTTCTATTTTCTATTCGGAGACATATCAACGTTCATTCTCTCTTGATTAAAAATACAATTGAACATACAGAGTGTTTCGATTTCAATGTTGAACAAAATACATGGGAAAAAACCTAAATGAATTTTTTTTCAAAAAAAAACCCATTGTATCATCGAAGAACGTACAGGGTGGTCAGATTTCGATGTTCTAGTACTACATCTCCTAAATTAAGCGAGATAAAAAAAGTAATATACATGTCATGTTCTCTTTTTTCGAGAAACAGAAATTGCTGAAAACCGCAAGTCGCTAAGGTGACTAGTTTCCATGCTACAGGGTGAGTTTGAAATTTGGACAATTTGGGCAGTTTTTTCAGTACTTTTTACCAGTGCTATCGAAATTCCAGTGCCTCCTCAAATTTTGGAGAAATTAAAAAAATAGTGTGCTATGATGATTTTGAATAGACTTTTCTTAGACAATTTTATGATATACTTTCGAGCTTGAATATGAAAATTCTGAATAAACCACTTTTCGGTCAACATAATTTAAGCAGGTGAAAAAAAATTAATCAAAATCAAAACCCTCTTTGATTTTGTTGATCGAATACTGTTTTTTCCGGAATTTTCGATATTCAAGCTCGGAAGTTTATCATGATGTAATTTTGAAATTGTCTAAGAAAAGTCTATTTAAAAACATCATAGCACACTATGGTTTCCATTTGAAAAAAAAATCAATTCTTTAATTTTGTAACGTTTTTTATTTTCCACTTTTTTATTTATTATTTCAATCTGAATATACTGTTAGAATGAGGCTTCGATGGATTTGTCAGGCACGGTCTTTGATTTTCGTTCGGTCTGGATGTTACTTCGTCTTTTATTTCATTTTCAAATATATCGTTTTCCCGCTCCTTAAGTATAGGCAAACAATAAAACACCTTTCTTGTCCGCGTAGAGTACATGAAGAAAAAAGTGGTCCCAGATGGGATCTGCGTAAATCTGATGACATGCAGTTCATTTTCGACACATTTTGTGTATTTCTCGAGTATTGAAGATATCAACTGTTTCCGAAAAGGAGTTTCTTTCTTCGACTGATTCGTTGGATAATTTGGAAAATTGTTGATGATATTTGATTTTGCTGATTATTTTGCTGATTTTGGATTGTTGGAATCAAGTAAAATCTCCGTCTTGTACGGGATAAATTTCCATACTCTGGTAGAAAATTCTAGAGAAAGCCGTCCTCCATCTTAGGTAATATTAACATGATGGTTTCATTTTCGTTTCCTTCATGAATTTCCATTGCAGGCTTCTTTTTTTGAGTGTTGAATTTGAATTGGCGTGTTGATTTATGCAAACTATTTTCTGAGACTTATACTGGTTATTGGAACAAACTGTTCTAGTGGGAGCGAAACAGGAGTCATTCCAACCCTTGCTGAACTTCTTCTTTTGGATGAGTACACCTTATCATTCACTTATATTTTTTTTAAACAAAAAAAAAACAAAAAACTTATATGAGTTTACATTTATTATAATTGAATAAGTTTGAGATAATCATATTGGACCGTATATTAATCCTGAGATCTGAATAGAATTTCACACCTTGTGGTTCTCTTGTCAAATAAATTTGTGATACCGTTCAGAAAAGTCGAACACAATTTGATATTATTTTTTTTTGTAAAATTCTCTGTAAATGAAAGCCGGCATTAATCTTTCCACACATTGATTATAAGAACTTTAGTGCACTCAATTGAAAATCTATCAGTATATTTTTTTAATTCTAGATCATACACTTTCCTATTAGAACAATTAAATAAATTTGATAGTTTTGGAAATACTGAATTTTGGAAAGTAGGAATTGATACATTTAACTGTGTAAATTTGATATTATTAAAACTATCTGCGCCCTCCCTATTTCTTTTGAGTTTAATCAATTTTGGAATACAACCTTAAAGAAATCCACCCCTTCTCCACTAGAGCTAAGCCGCGAGCTTCCTACCCTTAATTTATGTTACATCTTGGAATTTTGAAAATACTTCATTTGTGAAGAAAATAAACGTAACAATTTGTCTAAAATCTGAAGAGGCACTAAAATTTTGATAGCACTGGAAAAAAGTACTGAAGAAACTCAACTTAAGATGTTTTTATTTCGAGAGCGTAGCAGCATCACTGGGGAAGTTATAGCCAATTATAATAATTGGCTAAATTTCAAAAATCACCCTGTATTATGAAAACTAGATACCTTAGCGAACTGCGGTTTTCAGCAATTTTAGTTTCCCAAGAAAAAAAACATGACATGTATATTCCTGTTTTTTCTATCTAGCTTAATTTAGGAAAAGTAGTACTAAAGCATCGAAATCAGACCACCCTGTACGTACATCCGAGAATCAAATATTGAACAGAAGCAGTGGATTTTTATTTAGAAAGTCTCGCTTTCTGCAACAAAAATTTCGGAATATCTACCTTTCCCAGAGATTTATTGTATAGGGATTTTTTTTGATGCAGATAATTACCTGACGTCGGTAACTTCTGAATGATTCATTGTGTTGAAAACCTTCTGAGAAAGCAATGCAGATAACGGAGGTAGATAACCCTTGTATTACCTACATTGAAATGTCGTTATGAAGTCAACAACAACTGAGATGAGAATGATTTTCTTAATGAAGGTAAAATAATATTCTGGTACAAAATCGAGATGTAGGAAAAGTAGAAAATATGTATTGAAAAATCAGACATTATGAAATAGGTAATTTTCCTTGTTGCAGAATATATTTCTAAATTTTTTATTTGTCGCAATTTTTTTTCAATTCTGAGTAATAAGTTTCCTGAGAATCCAAATTAAAAAGAATGTTTTTTATATTTTAGTTACAGCATCTGTGGAAATTTGGCAGATACTTTCACGTTATCCTTTTACAACCAATTACGTACTTTAAATTCGATCAAATATATCTTTTCTTTCTGAATTTTCGAAAAATGAACTCAAATTGAAAGTTTTAAAAATTTTTCATATTAGCTTTCTTGTTTCGTTATTGAGAAGCCTATTTATTGTAAGATTAGTGTGATGAATAGTATGACAAAAATTAAATTAATGAAATATATTTTTATTTTCATAAAAATCTAGAGGAAATATCGAATTTCTGTTATATCTCCGTCAATTTTGAGAGGCATACAGTATTATAGAAATTTAAGGTAACATCGAAAATATCATGTTACAATGTATGTTTTCTTTTTCATTTGCCGCCCCCCTTTTTTTATGAATTGTCAAAATATCAGATCCTGATTGATGAGATGAATGATTGGAAGAAAATCCATTCCATATTCATATTTTCACTCTAATTTTTCTGAACCAAATTCAACACTTCCAATTCATATAGCTTTGTATAAAACGTCTTCATATTCCACTAGTATTTCATTGGAATTATCGAATGATGATTTTTTTCATTTTCAGGGCAATGTTATACCATCTGTATCTAACATTTTGTCTTCGACTTCTACTGGCATTCAATTTGTATCCCTCAACGAAACAAGAATTAAATGGTATTTATGACTCTACTTACCTACCTCGTTAACTTATGGTCGTCACTAAAAATGAAAGTTTAAACCGAATTGAAAAACCATTAAACTGTCTGTGTACTCAGAATTGTAAATTACAGGCGACTTGTAGTTTGTCCTGAAGAATTCCAATTTAAAATTATATTTCGGTCCAACGAAAATAACTCTGAAGAACCAAAATTAACATAGTTAAGAATTGACAAAAAATCAGTTATCGAAATTTATATTCGAAATTCTCGGTTATTTGAAATTTCATCAAGATTGAACAAACATGAATTTTAAGTTATCACCTGAAATATTTACATAATATAATATTGAATTATCGAAATAACTTGAAGAAACAATTCGGCCCAATAACGAATAATCACAAATGAGATTATTACTGGATATTATGAATTTGAAACAGATTGAATGAAAGTAATTGAAGAAGAAGGAGTCAAATGAAGTATTCAAATAATTTTTTTTGTGCCACTCGCGATTGGGTAGAACAATTTGGGAAAAAAATTATCAATGTTTTATTTTTTGATTTCTTTGTACTGGGTCTTTTTCAGTCCCATCCTTCTCTTGTCTTGATTTTTTCTTCCTCATCTAACGGTGCTTCATTAATATTTTTGCCTGATTAATTTTAATTTAAGGTTCACAAAAATCCGTGAATATAATGGAAAACAATTTTTTTTTTTGGATTTCTCTTCTCTCGGGAATTGTAGGTAATTAAAAAAATTTCAGGGACAAAAAATTGTTGTGGACCTTTTTTAAGTTTCTATTTAGTTTGACCTCGTAAATTCCACTTATATCGAATCGAAGAATTCTAATATTTTATTAAGACATCTAATAATGAAACATAGTAATGAAAGTAAATGAATTTTACTCCTTTGTAATTATTTCGGGGAATTTTTCGAGAAAAACAAAATTGTATTACTAAAAATTTAATCTCATTTAAAAAATTCAAATTTGTCGATCCCTCATTTCTTGGGCGATCCTGAAACAATCAATGAAATTCAGTTTTCCAATCGAGCATATATTGTTTTCTTATGAGTTATACAGGGTGCCCCACAAAAACCTTTTCGTTGGAATATTTTTGAATCGAAATTCACGTTTGTAATTTCGATGTTAAATTTTGACTAAGAGGATGTAAACGTTATGAGATTGAGAATTTGAAAAAAATTTTAGTTTTTACGTTTTGGAAATTTTGTGGGACACCCGGTATACTGATTCAAACTTACCTAATTTGCCCAACATCATTTTATTCAAATAATCATGGGTGATTCGAAGTGAGAGTCCATATGGTAGATAATATAAGACCACTGTGATGTTTCCAAATAGCAAATAAAGCTGCAATAAAAAACTCGTGATAAGTTTTGAAAATAATGAAAAACTTAGTTGGAGGTAGTTTCGTCTCGAAAAAAATGTTTTTATCAACTAGTTTCAATTATAAAGCTATCGTTCTTAAATTGAGTGTACTCTTTGAATTTCAGAGTGAAATCAGAAGTTTAACAATTTTTTTCGTAGTTAAAACTTACTTCATATTTCAAGAACTTACCACCGTGTAATCGTTGAAAAACACATACGATCTAGTAGTTCCCTCATTGTACAAAATGACGATAGCGTGTATACAATACATGCAATAAGATAGTCTGGATCCAATTTGGAAGCAAGGAATGCACAAAAATTTATTTATTATTCCTGGAATAAACAGAAAGTATTGCTTTTTTGTTTTGAAATTCTTAGTTTCACGTACCGCCGTAACCGTAATGGCAAGAAAATACTATCCAGAAAATGTATAGGGTGGAAAACATTGGTTTTGTCTTCAGTCGGATTGACAATTATATCATTCAAGTAGAGTATGAGGTAGCATAATTGATAGAGTTATAATCCACACTATCAAATTAACAACCTGCAAGATAAAATGAATTTTTTTTCCCACTTAACATTTCGATATTATTTGTTTTCGCCTACATCTGCGGTAGGCATCTTCAGATATTCTTGGTCTGAGATTCTAATTCGACATAACTAAGCAATAATTATTCGTTTTTGTCAGAAGAAGATTTTCTCCTGTTTATATTTTACTTTTGATTTCATTATTTCAACGTGATTTTGTTAATACCGACCTTGTTTATTTCCACTGATTTTCCTCTCAGATTATTCATTAATATCCCTCCAATAATACCAACGAAATGGTTCGATATTCGTGAATGGGTATCGTAGGTAATAAAATCAAGAATAATTCAATCAGGAGACTCTTAACCATAAAGAAACTATGAGATATTAACTAGGTAACACAAAAATGAATAAAATAAATTATATTATTGAACAGGATAATACATATACCGTTATTAGTGCTGAAGCCTTCCAAAATGGTAAAAAATTAAACGACAAAGTTGTATGTAATGAAAATATCTGCAAATTCATTCTACATTTTTTTTTCACCTAACTTCAGAATTTATGTTGAAAATTCAAACAACCTAGTTTTTGTTATGAAAGAAGAAAAGATATTCTACCACGAGTTCATTTCTTAAACAAGCCATCGAAATTACTGAAATATTTACATAATTATTATTTAGTGATTTTTGAATTGAAAAATATTGATTGGCAGGACTGTTTTCTCTCGCATAAATTTGAGAGAGCATTGATAAATAAATTAATTAATAATTCACCATGAAAAATATGCTAGAATTAAATATTCTCGCTTGATTTTGTTCTAAAATATGTGGCAGAATGAACAGATTTGACACAGAACTAGAAAAAAGTAATTTCGCGAAAAAATTTTTTTTCGTTGAGGGATTTCTGCGGTTATGTTAAAAAAGTGTAGATTTTTTCATTGCCTACAACTTTGCCAGTCCAATGTTTTCCATAGGACTCACCATTAAGGGAAGATATCGAAAAAAGTCATGTTCATTATTGTACAGGATTTGAACATCTTAATTAAAATCGGTTCAGTTAATATACCACTTGAGGCACGTGTTATACAGGGTTACTCACGAATATGGCTCTATAGAAAATTTTCAGGAAAGACACAAGATTCAGGATTAAAATTCTAAAGGTGAGCTTCAAGTAAGAAGACGACTTCTCGTATATTTTTTGAAGATTTTTCCGGAAGTGACATCAACTTTCGTTTTTCAAATGGTAAGACCCATTTTTTATTGCATAAATAGATTCTCCATCGAATTCTGAGTCTTTTTGATTCCACAAGTTTGAATTTTCCCTAGAAATTCCTCTTTAATTGAGGAAATACAAAAAAATCTCAAAATTGAGCTCTGTTAAAAAACAGACAACTCCGAAGATTTTCATTAAAAATTCACATTTTTGAGGATCTCCGAGAAGAAAGGCTGATGCTTCTTTTCCGATAGCGTGATATTCAGAATATGATACAGGAGGTCACTTCATTTTTAATACAAAAAACCGCAATAAAAGTTTTGAAATTTTGATCGAAAAAATGGTAAGGGGTAGACCCCCCTAAAAACGCTATATTTTGCATTCTCATACGCAATCCAGGATAGTAATAGTAGTTTTTGTGCATGGAGGTTCTAGAACCAGTCGAGTAGATTCGGAAAACATACCTAGTAGATTTTTGTCACATATATTGTTGCCAGTACAGATCTTCGAAGTCAACTCGAAAATGAAAAATGAAAAAAAAACTTTATTATTTTTTTCGAAAACTACAGCCGATTCCTTCATTTTTATAGTCGAAATACTGTTTTCGAGGTCGTTCTGTCTGATTAAGAAGAAATAATTCCAGTTTTTCCGATATTGAAATTTTTTTAGTTCAAAAGTGAAATTTTTCAAATTTCAAACTTGCATATCTTGACTTCTACGCGACGGACCGATGATTGGTTTTCAGAAAAGTGATCAGTGACATCAGCACTTCATTTTCAATACAAAAAACCGCAATAAAAAATTTTGAAATTTTGATCGAAAAAATCGTAAGGGGTAGACCCCCCCCTAAAACTCTATATTTTGCATTCTCAGACGAAATCCAGGATAGTTATAGTAGTTTTTGTGCATGGAGGTTCTAGAACCACTCGAGTAGTTTCAGAAAAAATACCTAGTAGATTTCTGTCACGTATATTGTTGCCAGTACAGCCCTTTGAAGTCAACTCGAAAATGTAAAATGAAAAAACAATTTATTTTTTTTTGCGAAAACTATGGCCGATTCCTTCATTTTTATATTCGAAATACTGGTTTTCGGGGTCGCACTGTCTGATTAAGTCAAAATGATTAGAGATTTTTCATGAATTTGAAATTTTTTTAGTTCAAAAGTTAAAATTTTCAAATTTCAAACTTGCATATTTTGACTTCTAAGCGACGGACCGATGATTGGTTTTCAGAAAAGTGATCAGTGACATCAACACTTCATTTCTAATACAAAAAACAGCAATAAAAAATTTTGAAATTTTGATCGAAAAAATCGTAAGGGGTAGACCCCCCTAAAAAGATATATTTTGCATTCTCACACGCAATCCAGAATAGTTATAGTAGTTTTTGTGCATGGAGGTTCTAGAACCACTCGCGTAGAGTCAGAAAAAATACCTCGTAGAATTCTATCACGTATATTGTTGCCAGTACAGCCCTTCGAAGTCAACTCGAAAATGAAAAAACAACTTTATTTTTTTTTGCGAGAACTATGGCCGATTCCTTCATTTTAATATTCGAAATACTGGTTTTCGAGGTCGCTCTATTTGATTAAGGCAAAATAATTCCAGTTTACCCGCATTTGAAATTTTTTTAGTTCAAAAGTGAAAATTTTCAAATTTCAAACTTGCATACCTTGACTTCTACGTGACGGATCGATGATTGGTTTTCAAAAAAGTGATCAGTGACATCAACACATCATTTCTAATTTTGATCGAAAAAATCGTAAGGGGTAGACCCCCCCTAAAACTCTATATTTTGCATTCTCACACGCAATCCAGGATAGTTATAGTAGTTTTTGTGCATGGAGGTTCTAGAACCACTCGAGTAGTTTCAGAAAACATACCTAGTAGATTTTTGTCACATATATTGTTGCCAGTACAGATCTTCGAAGTCAACTCGAAAATGAAAAATGAAAAAAAAACTTTATTATTTTTTTCGAAAACTACAGCCGATTCCTTCATTTTTATAGTCGAAATACTGGTTTTCGAAGTCGTTCTGTCTGATTAAGAAGAAATAATTTCAGTTTTCCCGATATTGAAATTTTTTCAGTTCAAAAGTGAAATTTTTCAAATCTCAAACTTGCATATCTTGACTTCTACGCGACGGACCGATGATTGGTTTTCAGAAAAGTGATCAGTGACATCAGCACTTCATTTTCAATACAAAAAACCACAATAAAAATTTTGAAATTTTGATCGAAAAAATCGTAAGGGGTAGACCCCCCCTAAAACTCTATATTTTGCATTCTCAGACGAAATCCAGGATGGTTATAGTAGTTTTTGTGCAAGGAGGTTCTAGAACCAGTCCAGTAGATTCAGAAAAAATAGCTAGTAGATTTCTGTCACGTATATTGTTGCCAGTACAGCCCTTCGAAATCAACTCGGAAATGAAAAATGAAAAAAAACCTTATTTTTTTTGCGAAAACTATGGCCGATTCCTTCATTTTTATAATCGAAATACTTATTTTCGAGGTCGCTCTATCTGATTAAGGAGAAAAAATTCCAGTTTTCCCGATATTGAAATTTTTTTAGTTCAAAAGTGAAATGTTTCAAATTTCAAACATGCATACCTTGACTTCTACGCGACGGATCGATGATTGGTTTTCAGAAAAGTGATCAGTGACATGAACACTTAATTTCTAATTTAAAAAGCCGCAATAAAAAGTTTTAAAATTTTGATCGAAAAAATCGTAAGGGTAGACCCCCCTAAAACTCTATATTTTGCGTTCTCAGACGCAATCCAGGATGGTTATAGTAGTTTTTGTGCATGCAGGTTCTAGAACCAGTCGGGTAGATTCAGAAAACATACCTAGTAACTTTCTGTCACATATATTGTTGCCAGTACAGCCCTTCGAAGTCAACTCTATAATGAAAAATGAAAAAACAACTTTAGTATTTTTTGCGAAAACTATGGCCGATTCCTTCATTTTTATATTCGAAATACTGGTTTTCGAGATCGCTCTGTCTGATTAAGGCAAAATAGTTCCAGTTTTCATGATATTGAAATTTTTTCAGTCCAAAAGTGAAAATTTTCAAATTTCAAACTTACATATCTTGACTTCTACGCGACGGACCGATGATTGGTTTTCAGAAAAAAGATCAGTGTCATCAACACTTCATTTCTGATACAAATAATCGCAATAAAAAATTTTGAAATTTAGATCGAAAAATTCGTAAGGGGTAGACCCCCCCTAAAACGATATATTTTGCATTCTCACACGCAATCCAAGAAAGTTATAGTAGTTTTTGTGCATGGAGGTTCTAGAACCAGTCGAGAAGATTCAGAAAAAATACCTAGTAGATTCCTGTCACGTATACCTATTGTTGCCAGTACAGCCTTTGAAGTCAACTCGAAAATGTAAAAATCGTAAGGGGTAGACCCATCCCTAAAACTCTATATTTTGCATTTTCGGACGAAAACCAGGATAGTTATAGTAGTTTTTGTGCATGCAGGTTCTACAACCATTCGAGAAAATTCAGAAAAAATACCTAGTAGATTTTTGTCACGTATATTGTTGCCAGTACAGCACTTTGAAGTCAATTCGAAAATGAAAAAATCGTAAGGGGTACCCCCCCGCTAAAACGATATATTTCACATTCTCAGACGCAATCCAGGATAGTTATAGAAGTTTTTGTGCATGCAGGCGAAGTTGGAATATCTACCATTTTTTTTTAATTAGAGAAGGATAGCACTCGCGGTTTATCTCATATGATAATATGTTTGGCATTCAATCAATTCACGTGTAAAATTCAATGTTTCGGGGCAAAACATAAGAACGCGAAGCTCCCGCACTCTAGTTATTCAAGCATCACACTTTCCCTCCATACAAATCCGGGATCAGAGTTGCCAACTGTGAACCTCACAAAGTTATCCAATGGTTTTCGTTTTTCACCACAATTCCCTAGATCTTTCAAGATTTGTGGAAAATTGTTTTTATGGAGGATATAAGAGTTTTTTTTGGAATACAGCGTGGCAAAAAATTAACGTAATTCATTTATAATTATTGTACGGAGAATTATTAAGGAAAATTCTCGCACCTGTCGATTTTTAATTTCAAAATCAATTTAAAGAATGTTTCCATAGAGGGGTGCTTTTGAAATTGAAAATCGACGAATGCTAGGATTTTCACTGATAATTCTTCGTACAAGAATTATTCAGGAAATACTTTAGTTTTTTGGCATGCTGCAGATTGAAATGTTTAATGAAATTGGGAAAATTTGTGTTTTTTATGGTTTATTTCATAAATACAATATTGATGCTTACATAATATTTGGATCACATTTTACTTATATAAGAATAATAAAAAAAACATACATATTTACATAAAATATTTTATATTTACAGGGTTATTCACGAAAATGGCTCCATAGAATATTTTCAGAAAAGGCACAAGATTCATGATTGAAGTCCATAATTATGTCTAGTGGTAAAGGCACATATTCTTCCTCATTTTCGCCAACTGGAACCTCAGCATCTTCATTTTTACAACAGACACAAGATTCAGAATTGAAGTCTATAATTATGTCTGGTGGTAAAGGCACATATTCTTCCTCATTTTCGCTAACTGGAACCTCAGCAACTTCAGTTTCAGAAAAAGCACAAGATTCAGGATGGAAGTCCATAATTATGTCTTGAGGTAAAGGCACATATTCTTCCTCATTTCTGCTAACTGAAACCTCAGCAACTTCATTTTCAGAAAAAACACAAGATTCAGGATGGAAGTCTATAATTGCGTCTGGTGGTAAAGGCACATATTCTTCCTCATTTCTGCTAACTGGAACCTCAGCATCTTCATTTTCACAAAATACACAAGATTCAGAATTGAAGTCCATAATTATGTCTGGTGGTAAAGGCACATATTCTTCCTCATTTCTGCTAAGTGGAACCTCAGCATCTTCATTTTCACAAAATACACAAGATTCAGAATTGAAGTCCATAATTATGTCTGGTGGTAAAGGCACATATTCTTCCTCATTTTCGCCAACTGGAACCTCAGCATCTTCATTTTTACAACAGACACAAGATTCAGAATTGAAGTCTATAATTATGTCTGGTGGTAAAGGCACATATTCTTCCTCATTTCGCTAACTGGAACCTCAGCATCTTCATTTTCAGAAAAAAACACAAGATTCAGGATGGAAGTCCATAATTATGTCTTGAGGTAAAAGCACATATTCTTCCTCATTTCTGCTAACTGAAACCTCAGCATCTTCATTTTCAGAAAAAACACAAGATTCAGGATGGAAGTCTATAATTGCGTCTGGTGGTAAAGGCACATATTCTTCCTCATTTCTGCTAACTGGAACCTCAGCATCTTCATTTTCAGAAAAAACACAAGATTGAGGATGGAAGTCCATAATTATGTCTTGAGGTAAAAGCACATATTCTTCCTCATTTCTGCTAACTGAAACCTCAGCATCTTCATTTTCAGAAAAACACAAGATTCAGGATGGAAGTCTATAATTGCGTCTGGTGGTAAAGGCACATATTCTTCCTCATTTCTGCTAACTGGAACCTCAGCATCTTCATTTTCACATAATACACAAGATTCAGAATTGAAGTCTATAATTTTTTCTGGTGGTAAAGGCACATATTCTTCCTCATTTCTGCTAACTGAAACCCCAGCATCTTCATTTTCAGAAAAAACACAGGATTCAGGATGGAAGTCCATAATTATGTCTTGAGGTAAAAGCACATATTCTTCCTCATTTCTGCTAACTGAAACCTCAGCATCTTCATTTTCAGAAAAAACACAGGATTCAGGATGGAAGTCCATAATTATGTCTTGAGGTAAAAGCACATATTCTTCCTCATTTCTGCTAACTGAAACCCCAGCATCTTCATTTTCAGAAAAAACACAAGATTCAGGATGGAAGTCTATAATTGCGTCTGGTGGTAAAGGCACATATTCTTCCTCATTTCTGCTAACTGAAACCTCAGCATCTTCATTTTCAGAAAAACACAAGATTCAGGATGGAAGTCTATAATTGCGTCTGGTGGTAAAGGCACATATTCTTCCTCATTTCTGCTAACTGAAACCTCAGCATCTTCATTTTCACAAAATACACAAGATTCAGAATTGAAGTCTATAATTTTTTCTGGTGGTAAAGGCACATATTCTTCCTCATTTCTGCTAACTGGAACCTCAGCATCTTCATTTTCACAAAATACACAAGATTCAGAATTGAAGTCTATAATTTTTTCTGGTGGTAAAGGCACATATTCTTCCTCATTTCTGCTAACTGGAACCTCAGCATCTTCATTTTCACAAAATACACAAGATTCAGAATTGAAGTCTATAATTTTTTCTGGTGGTAAAGGCACATATTCTTCCTCATTTCTGCTAACTGGAACCTCAGCATCTTCATTTTCACAAAATACACAAGATTCAGAATTGAAGTCTATAATTTTTTCTGGTGGTAAAGGCACATATTCTTCCTCATTTCTGCTAACTGAAACCCCAGCATCTTCATTTTCAGAAAAAACACAGGATTCAGGATGGAAGTCCATAATTATGTCTTGAGGTAAAAGCACATATTCTTCCTCATTTCTGCTAACTGAAACCTCAGCATCTTCATTTTCACAAAATACACAAGATTCAGAATTGAAGTCTATAATTTTTTCTGGTGGTAAAGGCACATATTCTTCCTCATTTCTGCTAACTGAAACCTCAGCAACTTCAGTTTCAGAAAAAACACAAGATTCAGGATGGAAGTCCATAATTATGTCTGGTGGTAAAGGCACATATTCTTCCTCATTTTTGATAACTGTAAACTCAGCATCTTCATCTTCTTCAACTTTGGGCTTCTGTTCTTCCAAATCTTCAGGCCAAATAATTCTTCTCCTAGCCCTCAGCGTTTGGTGAGTATCTTCGAATTTCACGTTTGTATTGATAGGCTTCAATTGGATCGACTCACATTCTTGAAGCGAGATCAAACGCAGAATCTTCTGCTTCGATGCTCGATTTTTAACGACTCTCGAATTTTTTCTGCGTCCAGCGAGGAGATGAAGGTTGTCCTTTATCCTCAAAAGAGGTGGTGGGTGTGTTCTTGTATAGATGAGGTCAACAGCCATTCTGAATGTATGTTTTGCAAAGTCGTATTTTGCGAGAAGATGCAAATTTTCACTGATTTTCAAAAGGGGAGGAGGTCTTGATCTTAAACCGACAAAATTATCAGACATTTTGGACGAGAACTTCACTTAACAGTCTTCAGGAATATTATGTTGGGGAAAGTTTCGGGTGGTTCTTATATTAACGATTCTGGTGACGCCAATGGTGCGCAAAAGTTCATTTTCGGCAATCGTTAACATAACCAAGATTTTAAACTTGTATTTACCTATTCATCTGGTCTTCTCTGAGATGATGGTCAAGGAAGGCTTCAATCAGTGATAATTACCATCGTTAAGAAGATAAGGCAATATGCACCAGGTATGCCAACAGAAGAAAAAGTTGTCTTCGGTTTGAAATACACGTGCATTGTTTTCTGTTTTCATCGATATAACACAATTTTTAGGGATTTAAATCAGCGTAGTTTTCATTATGGTTTTTCCTAATGGAAAAACCAAACCATTCTTTTTTTTACATAGAAGTCATTTGAACATTTCGCATGAACAATTGTTCAATATACGCGGTGACTTACGAAGACCTGCGGTTGGAATATTAAAAAAAAATATACGTGTGGCACTCGAGGACTGTCGCGGTAAAGCTATTGCATAGCATCAATTCAAAAATAAGAAGATGATATTGTTGATTTAAAATATTTATTTATCTTACAATACATGTAGGTTACTCGGGACTTTTTATCATTGAAACTCTAGGTTTATGTTGGCTGAAATAAGAAACATAAGTTTGAGACCAAATATCTGGAAAATACCGAATCAATAGTGGTCCCACATTTTGTTGTGGATTCTTGTGGATCATTATTCATTTTTAAATTAAATTTTTCCGAAAGAAAAGTTGTTAACCGCTCTGATTTTTTATCAGCGCAGTTAATGTCGAAATTGCCAGCCAAGATAAGTGGAAATTTATTACCATTTGTACCAAGTATTTTCGACCCTTCTTCAGTGTACTCCAGTAAAGTGCGATGAATAAAATGCTCTACCTCGTCCAATTTCGGATTAGGAGAAATGTAAATTGCTACCATGACTATGTGTAGGCCATTTCTTAGTTTGCATAAGCATGCACAAATATCTCCAACAAATAAGCGTTCAACATTAATTTCTCTAACGTCTTCAATATTTATTTCAATATTCGGAGTCGTAATATTAGTAACATTATAACCATTTTGATAAATAGCTACCCCATCTTTTGGAACAGTATCTCGTTTGAATTGAACAATGCAATTGAAATTAGGTATTTCAATCGGATTATCACGCGTCATGTATGTTTCGGTAAGACGTAACACATTGGTTTGTCTCGTAACTGAATCTTGTAAGTCGTATTTGTGACTATGTAAACTTTGGCAATTGAAAGTCATTATTGAAATTCCATCTCTATTACTAATGAAATCTAAGACACTTTGAGCTATCGTCTGAACACTATTTAAAGACAGTCTTTTGAATTCTTGCAACAAAAATGCATTCGATGCAGCTTGCCCTCGATTATGATAGAACTTAAATGCAGAATTATCATTTTTTGTCGTAATATACAATTTTTCAATATAAGTTACCCGGAGAGTGCAACATAGACGAGTTCCTGAGAAGATTGTTGCAGAAAAAATTTGTCTTTGAACATTGATATGTCTCCGAATAGAAATTCGGAGACATATCAACGTTCATTCTCCCTTGATCAAAAATACAATTGAACATACTTGGTGTTTCGATTTCAATGTTGAACTAAATACATGGGAAAAACCTAAATGAATTTTTTTCAAAAAAAAAACATTGTATCATCGAAGAACGTACAGGGTGGTCAGATTTCGATGTTCTAGTACTGAATCTCCTAAATTAAGGGGGATAAAAAAAGTAATATACATTTCATGTTCTCTTTTTTCGAGAAACAGAAATTGCTGAAAACCGCAAGTCGCTAAGGTTTCCATGCTACAGGGTGAGATTGAAATTTGGACAATTTGGGAAGTTTTTTCAGTACTTTTTACCAGTGCTATCGAAATTCCAGTGCCTCTTCAAATTTTAGAGGAATTAAAAAGTGTGTTATGATGATTTTGAATAGACTTTTCTTAGACAATTTTATGATATACTTTCGAGCTTGAATATGAAAATTCTGAATAAACCACTTTTCGGTCAACATAATTTAAGCAGGTAAAAAAAAAGATTAAAATTAAAACCCTCTTTGATTTTGTTGATCGAATACTTTTTTTTCCGGAATTTTCGATATTTAAGCTCGGAAGTTTATCATGATGTATATTTGAAAGTCTATTGAAAAACATCATAGCACACTATGGTTTCCATTTGAAAAAAATCAATTCTTTGATTTGTGTAAAATTTGAAGAGGCACTAAAATTTTGATAGCACTGGAAAAAAGTACTGAAAAAACTCAACTTGAGATGTTTTTATTTCGAGAGCGTAGCAGCATCACTGGGGAAGTTATATCCAATTATAATAATTGGCTAAATTTCAAAATCCCCCTGTATTATGAAAACTAGATACATTAGCGAATTGCGGTTTTCAGCAATTTTAGTTTCTCAAAAAAAGAGAACATGACATGTATATTCCTAAGAAAAAGAAAATTCTTTGCCTTTACGAAGGCACATCGAGAACATTTTTGAAACATAGATGAATTCAAAATAGTAATCATCGAAATGAATACCATTTTCAATTCCCAGGCTCAGAGTTCTTTTATCATGAGGTTGGAGAAATGATATTAGATTTTGTCACTGAGATGAGAGATATACCGGTTTCGGCCTTGTTGAGCCTCATCAGTATCCCGCACATCTCAGGACAAAATCTTCATAAAAATCTTCAGAATTTATAGCAATTGGTTGTGAAGTAATGAGTAAAATATTACAAAGTACTAAGGTGGTGACATCCAATTGCGTCAAAATGAAGTTTCACATCTCCAATCAAATGCAAAAAAAGAAATCTGTACTTCCTCTTTCACTGAATGAGATTTTAGCAGTGGCACTATTCAGTGCCCGCTTGCTAGTTTCTCAAAGTGATGGAGACGCCCAATTCTTTTTGAGACTGTGAAGCCTGATGTTTTTAAGAAAAAGAAAATTCTTTGCCTTTACGAAGGCACATCGAGAACATTTTTGAAACATAGATGAATTCAAAATAGTAATCATCGAAATGAATACCATTTTCAATTCCCAGGCTCAGAGATCTTTTATCATGAGGTTGGAGAAATGATGCTAGCAAGCGGGCACTGAATAGAGCCACTGCTAAAATCTCATTCAGTGAAAGAGGAAGTACAGATTTCTTTTTTTGCTTTTGATTGGAGATGTGAAACTTCATTTTGACGCAATTGGATGTCACCACCTTAGTACTTTGTAATATTTTACTCATTACTTCACAACCAATTGCTATAAATTCTGAAGTTTTTCATGAAGATTTTGTCCTGAGATGTGCGGGATACTGATGAGGCTCAACAAGGCCGAAACCGGTATATCTCTCATCTCAGTGACAAAATCTAATATCATTTCTCCAACCTCATGATAAAAGATCTCTGAGCCTGGGAATTGAAAATGGTATTCATTTCGATGATTACTATTTTGAATTCATCTATGTTTCAAAAATGTATATTCCTCTTTTTGTATCTAGCTTAATTAAGGAAATGTAGTACTAAAGCATCGAAATCTGACCACCCTGTATAAGAATTTTTTTGGATGCTGATAATTACCTGAAGTCGGTAGCTTCTGAATGATTCATTGTGTTGAAAACCTGAGAAAGCAATGCAGATAACGGAGGTGGATAACCCTTGTATTACCTACATTAAAATGTCGTTATGAAGTCAACAACAACTGAGATAAGAAGGATTTTCTTAATGAAGGTAAAATAATATTCTGGTACAAAATCGAGATGTAGGAAAAGTAGAAAATATGTATTGAAAAATCAGACATTATGAAATAGGTAAATCCATTCCATATTCATATTTTCATTCTAATTTTTCTGAACCCAATTCAACACTTCCAATTCATTTAGTTTTGTATAAAACGTCTTCATATTCCACTAGTATTTCATTGGAATTATCGAATGATGATTTTTCTCATTTTCAGGGAAATGCAGGGCTTATACCATCTGTATCTTCTACTGGCATTCAATTTGTATCCCTCGACAAAACAAGAATTAAATGGTGAGTAATATAACCCTTGAAAAGGGCAAACATTTTTATGACTCTACTTACCTACCTCGTTGACCTATAGTCGTTACTTAAAATGAAAGTTTAAACCTAATTGAAAAACCATTGAACTGTCGGTGTACCTACTCAGAATTGTAAATAACAGGCGACTTGCAGTTGGCCTGAAGAATTCCAATTTAAAATTGCATTTCGGTCCAACGAAAATAACTCTGAAAAACCAAAATTAACATAGTTAAGAATTGACAAAAAATCAGATATCGAAATTTATATTCGAAATTCTCGGTTATTTGAAATTTCATCAAGATTGAACAAACATGAATTTTAAGTTATCACCTGAAATATTTACATAATATAATATTGAATTATCGAAATAACTTGAAGAAACAATTCGGCCCAATAACGAATAATCACAAATGAGATTATTACTGGATATTATGAATTTGAAACAGATTGAATGAAAGTAATTGAAGAAGAAGGAGTCAAATGAAGTATTCAAATAATTTTTTTTGTGCCACTCGCGATTGGGTAGAACAATTTGGGAAAAAAATTATCAATGTTTTATTTTTTGATTTCTTTGTACTGGGTCTTTTTCAGTCCCATCCTTCTCTTGTCTTGATTTTTTCTTCCTCATCTAACGGTGCTTCATTAATATTTTTGCCTGATTAATTTTAATTTAAGGTTCACAAAAATCCGTGAATATAATGGAAAACAATTTTTTTTTGGATTTCTCTTCTCTCGGGAATTGTAGATGATTAAAAAATTTTAGGGACAAAAAATTGTTGTGGACCTTTTTTAAGTTTCTATTTAGTTTGACCTCGTAAATTCCACTCATATCGAATCGAAGAATTCTAATATTTTATTAAGACATCTAATAATGAAACATAGTAATGAAAGTAAATGAATTCACTCCTTTGTAATTATTTCGGGGAATTTTTCGAGAAAAACAAAATTATATTACTAAAAATTTAATCTCATTTAAAAAATTCAAATTTTGTCGATCCCTCATTTCTTGGGCGATCCTGAAACAATCAATGAAATTCAGTTTTCCAATCGAGCATATATTGTTTTCTTATGAGTTATACAGGGTGCCCCCCAAAAACCTTTTCGTTGGAATATTTTTGAATCGAAATTCACGTTTGTAATTTCGATGTTAAATTTTGACTAGAGAGATGTAAACGTTATGAGATTGAGAATTTGAAAAAAATTTAGTTTTTACGTTTTGGAAATTTTGTGGGACACCCGGTATAATAATAATAATAATAATAATAATAATAAATTTATTTCTGCAATTAAAATGTTACAAGAACAATAACACAGAAAAAGTCAATAGGAAAAAAAAGCAAATTACAATTCAAAAAAATTCATCAAAAGAATATACAGTTTTCTCAATCAAAAGGCGTCTCAGTTTCATTCTGAAAACAGATATAGAACGTGCATTCTGTAAGTCAGAGTCAAGTGCATTGAAGAACTTGCAACCCATGTATATGAAACTCTTCTGGTAGAAGGTGGTTCTATGTTGCACTGGTAGCAGTGACGATTTGAACCGAGTTGAGTACGCATGATCAACCCTGTTCTCAGAAAGTGAGCGCTTGTTTTTGTAAACATAAATACATGCTTCATATATGTAAAGACTAGACAATGTCAAAATTCCTAAATCATGAAAAGCCTCCCTACATGATTGCCTATACTTTAAATTTGCTATAATTCTTATTGCAAACTTCTGCAGAATGAAGACTCTATTAGCTGTAGTACAGTTTCCCCAGCATAAAATCCCATATCTAAGGTGAGAGTTGAAAGTGCTATAATATAGGCTTAGTAGCATACTTATATTGCAATAGTTGGACATGAACTTGAGTGCATAACAACTTCTTTTAAGTCTTTCGCAGAGATTATCAATTTGTGGATCCCAGTGCAATCTGTCATCAACCAAAATACCGAGAAACTTTACTGTGTCCGTTGTGGTTAGATACAACTCATCATCAGCATTGAAAATTGAGAATTGACCATTGCTATTCTAGATGTTGAAATTCATAATAACTGTTTTCTCAATATTCAGGGATAACATATTTTTTCTCGACCAATTTAAAATATATAGGTAAATCTCTTCAGTTAACTCTGCCAATCTACCATAATCATTAACTTTCATAAGCACATTCGTATCATCAGCGTATGCAATTACAAAAATATTATTGAATGTATTATTCAAACAATTCAGCAGATCATTGATATAAACTAAAAATAATATTGGACCTAAAATGGATCCCTGTGGGACTCCCCTCTCAACATTTATACTTTGACCCCTAATATTATTCACAATAACAAATTGCCGCCTATCTTTCAAATATGATTCGAAAAGTTTTAATGGAAGTCCTCGTATTCCGCATCTTTGCAATTTGAGCAATAACAGTTGATGATCAACACAATCAAAAGCACGGGAATAGTCAACGAACAAACATCCCATTTTAAATTTACCATCAAGACTGTTAACAATATTCTGAGTAAAATCATATAAAGCTGTTTCCGTACTCCTACCCTTCAAGAAACCATGTTGACTCTGAGAAAATAAACCCTGACCATCAAAAAACGATACTATCTGCTCTTTCATATTCAGTTCGAACAGTTTTGATATGCTACATAATAAACTAATGGCCCTATAATTGGAGTATAAATTTCTATCACCTTTTTTGTAAACAGGAAAAACCTTGGCCAATTTTAAAGATTCAGGGAAAAACACCATTTTTAACAGAAAGATTGATTAAGTGAGCAATAATATCGCAAATTTCATATTTGTATTTTTTTAATAAATTATTAGAAATCTCATCGTGGCCAGCAGCATTAGAATTCTTTAAACGTTGGATCATCTTTACTACATCAAAAGAACTAATAGGATGCATGAAAAAGGAAACATGACTCAATGGAATCATGGAATCAGAGAATTTAAAGTCTTTATTAACATTAGGTGATTTTACACCAAATTGAGTGCTGAAATTCTCAACCATACATTGATCAGAAATAACATTCCCATCATGATCTACCATCTCAATGTTATTGTTCCTATTGGTTTTCCTGAGTTTATTTATTATTTGCCACATAGTTTTAGTCTTATTTTCAGAAAATCGTATCCTATCTTCAATTTCTGCCTTTTTTGAATCCCTTAGTCGCTTCCTGTACAAATCAGTAACTTTTTTGCGTGTGTTTACATACTTACTATCATGTTTTGCAAGATCGGTGTAGAGATTTACCTTTTTTTTCAGTTCTAATAATTCTTCAGACAATTTAATTTTTTTGGCTTTGTTGATCTTAATATGCCTGACAGGAAAAGATAAGTCGGCGAAGTAGAATAATATATCTGAAAATACCTCGAATGCATTATTGGCATCCCCTTCAGTATATACCATATCCCAAGATTCATTGAAAAGAAAACTTTTAAAAACTCGGACATTATTATCATTCATATCCCTTATGCATACACACTCATCAGGTTTTATATTTATGCTGTTAACCTGCAACCGTATTATTTGACAATAGTGATCCGATAAGTTGAAATCTCTAACATCAACTTCATAATCAACATCAAAAGTTACCAGAAAATTATCTAAACAAGTGCTGGTTGATTGGGCCACTCTAGTTGGAATGGAAATTGTATTTTTCATTTCATAACACCCAAGTAAATCATCAAGAAGGTTAAGTCGTAAACTTCTCACTAAAAAATCTAGATTAAAATCACCACCAATAACCACTTTAACTCGAGATGAAGATGCACAGTCAAGTAAACCACTTAGTAACAATAAGAATTCGTTAAAATCACCACTAGGGGGCCGATATATTACAATAAGTAAAAGTTCATATTCCTTCAACATTACAGCAGAACATTCAAGAGTACCCTCCTTACAGAATTCGCTGACATGAAATGAACTACAGTCAGTTGAAAGTCTATCATTTACATAAATAGCCGTACCCCCATGAATAAAGGTGGTGCGACAGTATGAAGAACACAGTGAAAAATTTTTCAACTTGAGACATGATATTTCATCCTGTTTTAACCAATGTTCAGTGATTAAAATGAAATCGGAATAATGAAAAGTCAATTCCAACTCGAAAATTTTGTTTGAAATACATTGTATATTCTGATGTGAAACAATAAGTTGCATATTAGGGCGCACTAAACATTGGGTATTTCTAAAAAAGAAGATGGTTTTAAGTTTTGTTGTCGAGAAGAATCCTCGCTTACTTTATATTTTTGGTTATCTAGGAATTTTTGTCCTCTAACAAAGTTAAAGCGCTGGTAAATAACACCTTTAGGCCACAGAGAATCGTCATTATAAATTGTTTGTTTATATTTAGGATCAACTCCTACTAAGAAACAATTGTTATCATTAATTTTATGATATGTATCGACCTTTTTAACAAATACATCTTTTTGGTTGGTTTTCAACACATTAGTTAAATACCTCTGTATTTTATCCGGAGAAGTATCATCCTTTACCCTCTTCAAAAAAACCCATACTTTTTTCTTTTCGGGATCTGCACTTCCTTCAAAACGGGATTCCGGTTCCAAAGACGTAGATACATCTGCGGTACCAATTCTACCCCTACGTTTCTTCCTTTTTACTTGGATGAATCCATCCTGATCTAAATTGCCTCCATTTACTGAAGATGATCTTTGGACGCCTTGTTTATCACGATTCACATTGTTTACATTTTGCGAACCTTCTAAGATTGACGTTTGATGTGTCTCATGTGTGTTAACAGAAACATCTGAATATTGACGTCCTTTTCCAACCGATGCAATTTCATCAACTTTATTTACATCAGTATGTGAAGAATAATTTCTTGATTTCATATTTACTTTTTCAGTAAGAATCGAATTGTCCCTTGATTTTAGCATTGATATAATTTCAGACTGATCACGAATTCGTAGTTCTAGATGTTGAACTAATGTTTTCAATGTATCAATTTCACTTTTCATTGAAACGTATAATTCACTACATTTGAAATCGTTGACAGACTCCTTTTCTGGATTATCGGAATCACATAATTCTTCTTCATTTGAACCGGGAAAAATCAGATTTGTAAGAAAACTGTTCAACAAATCACTTGAGAGATCACTTGGGATGATTTTAGTCACTAGAATGTCAACTATGACTGATTTATTCAACTTATTGAGCTCTCGAGTTAGGAGCTCACGATCACGTGCAGTTTCTTTATCGGCCATCTTTAATACATATATTGATTCAAACTTACCTAATTTGCCCAACATCATTTTATTCAAAATAATCATGGGAGATTCGAAAGTTAGAGTCCAATGGTAGATAATATAAGACACACTGTGATGTTTCCAAAAAGCAAATAAAGCTGCAATAAAAAACTCGTTGGTTGGAGGTAGTTTTGTCTCGAAAAAAATGTTTTTATCAACTAGTTTCAATTATAAAGCTATCGTTCTTAAATTGAGTGTACTCTTTGAATTTAAGAGTGAAATCAGAAGTTTAACAATTTTTTTCGTAGTTAAATTTTACTTCATATTTCAAGAACTTACCACCGTGTAATCGTTGAAAAACACATACGATCTAGTAGTTCCCTCATTTTACAAAATGACGATAGCGTGTACACAATACATGCAATAAGATAGTCTGGATCCAATTTGGAAGCAAGGAATGCACAAAAATTTATTTTTTATTCCTGGAATAAACAGAAAGTATTGCTTTTTGGTTTTTGAAATTCTTAGTTTCACATACCGACGTAACCGTAATGGCAAGAAAATACTATCCAGAAAATGTTTAGGGTAGAAAATATTGGTTTTGTCTGCAGTCATTTTGACAATTATATCATTCAAGTGGAGTATGAGGAAGAGCATAATTGATAGAGTTATAATCTACACTATCAAATTAACAACCTGCAAGATAAAATGAATTTTTTTTTCCAACTTAACATTTTGATATTATTTGTTTTGCCCTACATCTGCGGTAGACACCCTCAGAGGATTCTTGGTCTGAGATTGTAATTCGACTTAACTAAGCAATAATTATTAGTTTTTGTCAGAAGAAGATTTTCTGCTGTTTATATTTTACTTTTGATTTAATTATTTCAACATGATTTTGTTGATACCAACCTTGTTTATTTCTAATGATTTTCCTCTCAGATTATTCATTAATATCTTTCCAATAATACGAACGAAATAGTTCGATATTCGTGAATGGGTATCGTAGGTACTAAAATCAAGATTAATTCAATCAGGAGACTCTTAACCAATAAACAAACTATGAAAATATTAACTAGGTAACACAAAAATGAATAAAAGAAATTATATTATTGAACAGGATAATACATATACCGTTATTAGTGCTGAAGCCTTCCAAAATGGTAAAAAATTAAACGACAAAGTTGTATGTAATGAAAAGATCTGCAAATTCGTTTTTTTTCACCTAACTTCAGAATTTATGTTGAAAATTCAAACAACCTAGTTTTTGTTATGAAAGAAGAAAAGATATTCTACCACGAGTTCATTTCTTAAACGAGCCATCGAAATTACTGAAATATTTACATGATTATTATTTAGTGATTTTTGAATTGAAAAATATTGATTGGCAGGACTGTTTTCTCTTGCATAAATTTGAGAGAGCATTAATGAATAAATTAATAAATAATTCACCATGAAAAATATGCTAGAATTAAATATTCTCGCTTGATTTTGTTCTTAAATATGTGGCAGAATGAACAGATTTGACACAGAACTAGAAAAAAGTAATTTCGCGAAAAAATTTTTTTTCGTTGAGGGATTTCTGCGGTTATGTTAAAAAAATGTAGATTTTTTAATTGCCTACAACTTTGCCAATCCAATGTTTTCCATAGGACTCACCATTAAGGGAAGATATTGAAAAAAGTCAAGTTCATTATTGTACAGGATTTGAACATCTTCTGAATTAATATACCACTTGAGGCACGTGTTATACAGGGTTACTCAAGAATATGGCTCTATAGAATATTTTCAGGAAACACACAAGATTCAGGATTGAAATTCTAAAGGTGAGCTCCAAGTAAGAAGGCGACTTCTCGTATATTTTTTGAAGATTTTTCCGGAAGTGACATCAACTTTCGTTTTTTCAAATGGAAAGACCCATTTTTTATTGCATAAATAGATTCTCCATCGAATTCTGATTCTTTTCGATCCACAAGTTTGAATTTTCCCTAGAAATTCCTCTTTAATTGAGGAAATACGAAAAAAATCTCAAAATTGAGCTCTGTTAAAAGACAGAGAACTCCGAAGATTTTCATTAAAAATTCTTATTTTTGAGAATCTCCGAGAAGAAAGGCTGATGCTTCTTTTCCGATAGCGTGATTTTCAGAATATGATACAGGAGGTCACGAATTCTTTGTTAGAAGTGACGAAACATCGAAAAATCGTTTTTTTTTCAAATTGGAACCCCATTTTTGTGAAACATCTTCAAAATCTTCGTAAAAAAATATTAGGAAGATCCGTTCAAGTCTTTTATCCAAAAATGAATATTTTTCGAGATATTCAGTAGAAACGATTTTGTCTTCAAGTTTCAATCCCATTTCGAATGTTTTTTTTTGACTCTAAAATAATTAGGGATCAAGTTAAAATTTTTAAATCTCTGTTATCTGCAAATCAGTTTCCGAGGAGGATATAAAATGTTATTTGAAAGATGTACCTGGAAGTGATCAGATAATCGTGAAGAAACTGAACACAATTGGCCAGAACTCCGCGTTTAGTATTGGTCTTCCATCGAAGGAGGCACTTGATGACGTCTTTTGCGAATCATTTTGGCCGGAAGGCATAGTTTTGAGGGAATTTTCCTTTGATAAAAATTTTTTTCAGAAGACCAGAGAAAATCAAATGATGACATAGTGTTAACAAAATGTGCTTCAAAACGTTCTTTCTGCCTTCTTCTTCACAGTGGCGTAGCGAGCTTAATTCGCGCCCGGGGCACAAATCCTTTTTAGCGCCCCCCTTCTAAATTCATAATGGCATATAATATAATATGTGAAAAACACTCGCAAATTACCGAATGAATGAAGTAAGATAAATAAAGTCATAGTCTCAAGCAAGGCTTTAAGTTTTGGACAAAAAAAAAGGAGTAAAGAAAACAAGTATAGATTTTGAAATGTTTATATGACCATCTAGAATTACTTCAAGATATACTTCATTCATTCATTCGTTTTATATACTTATGAACAAATATTGATAGAAACGCAGTTTTAAAACTTCAAAAAAAGTTAATATTCATTATCTTCAAGGAGTTGAAAATTTAATAATAATAAGAATATACGAGTTGTATATTTAATATACCTTATTTCTATGTATGAATTTTCCTTGCTTTTGATGAATCAAATTCATCAATAATTTCTCTTTCCACACTTAAAAATGCCAAGTCACTTAGGCTATCTTGTCCCATCGTTGATCGTAGATAAGTCAGAAGTAATTTTAATTGATCGTTGCAGCTAGCAATTGAATCTGAGAGAGTAAGTGTAACTCTCATCAGGTTTGGAACAATATCTTCTCCATGCGAGCTTATAAAATTCAGAATTTCCAAAGGAGATCAAGATTTAATTTCTTTTCTAGTGCGGAGTTACATTTTGCTATCACCTAATTCGTTGAAGAATTCTATTCCGTTGAAACAGTATTAGGTATATTAAATTCACCCAAATTTTCACAATTTTCTTCAAGGTCGTTGTCAGCATTATCCTTGTTATAAATTTTCAATATCTAGTAAAAATCCAAATTTGATATAAGGGTCACTCAATCGTGAAGTTATTTCTTATTGGAGATGATCAAGAATGCCCTTCATAACGCAAAAAATTTTACTTTCGGAGGAAAAACCAACATCTGGGTATTTTGCTGCGTCTTATCACACGTTTTATCAATATCCCATTTTTCACAGATTGACCTCTTTACAGAGCTTGTCCCGAATTTCGGCTAGTTCAATCGCTAATGATTCAAGATCATGAAACGCTTATCTAAAATTCAATCCAGATCCAGGACCTTGTAATCTGAGCTGTACACGATCAATTCTCCTTAAGATTTCAAATCAGAAATGAACTGAAATTATGAAATTAAAAGTAAGTCTATTTTATAATTGAATTGTAGCTTCATTTCTGTTGTCACTTGTAGTGGTATCTTCTGCCAGTTTTTCTGATAGTTCTACTATATTCCCTAGCTCATCGACAATATCCTTAACCGCTTATATTCTGGCGTCCCATTGTGTTTCAGATTCACGTTTGACAGTTTTTTTCACGGCAATTTTTATTTTTCCATCGTGACGAAAACAAACATATGTTCTCAATTATTCCAAAATCACAACGATTGAGTCTTGTTTAGCTGCAGTATCTTCCACTTAATCCAGCAATTTTTTTGATTTGCTTACCATTTGGCGCCCCTGTATGAGTAGCGCCCGGGGCATGATGCCCCCCCTTGCCCCCCCCTCACTACGCCACTGCTTCTTCAGAATGTCCGGTCACTGGGTACTGCTCTGAATGAGCTGCACTTGATGATTTTGGAAGAGGGTGCAGACATAGTGGCAATAACTGAGCATTGGAAGTCCAGAGATGAACTCAAAGCTTACATATTGGAAGGTTTCAAGCTTGTCTCAAGTTTTTGCCGTCTGAAAGGAAGTCATGGTGGAACTGCAATCTACTGCAAGGAAGAACTGAAGTGCACTGATAGGCAAGATTATAATTCATTGAGTGTTTCTAATGTTATTGAGTGTTCTGCTGCCCAGTTGTACATGGGAAACTGTAAGATATTAATTATTTGTATTTATAGGCCTAACAGCCCTCCATTAGCCGATGTTGTACAGTTCTTTGAATCTCTGAGGATCATTTTTGAGCGTTGCTTGTCGGAGACATCTCATTATATCCTGGTGGGAGATTTTAACCTTAATATTTTGTCGTTCTCACCTGATGTACTAGAATTTCTGTCTTTGTTAGAGAGTTTCAATATCAAAATTACAAATTTCGAGCCAACACGTCCGGAGTCTGGCTCTTGTTTAGATAATGTGTTTACCTCCCTTAGCGGTAGTACAAATGTAGTTGAATACCACATTTCAGATCATTCAGGATTGAAGTTTATCTCTACCTTGGATTACGGCGACAAGATTAGGGATAAATATGTTAAGAAAAGAATAATAAATGACAAGTCTGTTGAGGCTTTCTTACGGGAACTCTCACTGGTGGCTTGGGATGATATTTATAGCAGCACACTAGATCCTAGTTTACTTTGGAATGTTTTTCACAAGCGATTTTCGAGAATTTTTGAGTTCAGTTTTCCCAAAGTTGCTACTAGAATACTCAAACCAGGTGTTTTTAGACAAACTCCCGAAATTAAAAAACTTAGAGACACTCTAGACAAACTTTATGTGATTTCGTTCTGTAAACCGGAGTTCAAGGATGTTTATAGATCCATTAAAAGGAGGTATGACTGTCTTTTATCCACAACAAAGAAGGAATATTTCAACGAGATTATTAAACATTCTGAAAATAAATCGAAGGCTTCGTGGAAAATAATTAATTCTCTGACCAAAAATAATGTTCATAATGAAATATCTTTCAATCAGAGTGATCACTCATCTCTGGCAAATGAGTTCAATGAGTTTTTTGCAGGTATTCCAGTCAAATTAACCGAAGGTTTAACCAAATCTCTCATTACGGATTCTCAGAGAAAACTTGATAAATCTTTTTTCATGTTTGATATCACACATGACGAAGTTGTACGCGTTGTAAAATCTTTGAAGAACAGTGTATCATGCGGACACGATGAGATACCGATTAAAGTGATTAAGGTATCCATAGACTATATCATTGAACCATTAACTTTTATAATCAATCGTTCTTTCAAAGAGGGTATTTTTCCAGACAATCTGAAAATTGCTATAGTCAAACCCCTACATAAAAAAGGTAGAATGAATGACCTTAACAACTATAGGCCTATAAGCATCCTTTCTTCATTTTCTAAGATTTTTGAGAAGATTTTGAGTAACAGAATGTCGAAATTTTTCCACAAATTCAATGTTATCTCGGTGTGTCAACATGGTTTTGTAAAAAACAAAAATATTGAAACAGCTATTTATGAGCTTATAAATGAAATTGTACAGGGTGGGCAAAATTGGTGATACATGAACTACAACTTTTTAACCCGACGAGATAGAGGAAAATGAATGCCACATTACGGTCGTCTTTTTCAGAGAAACTAATAATGCCATCAACTACATTCTTCTATCTTCTTTTGTTTTCAGGTTATAGGCCAAAATTGAAATTTGGGCGATTTCAACTTTGGTCATTATCTCCGTTTCTATTTGTGCTAGAATGTTGAAATTAAAACCTTATACAGGCACTTTTTTCATAACAATCCAGTGGCGTACCATGTTTTTTGACAACAGGTTTCCTTGCTGAGCTATAACATAAAGTTGTGTTTTTTATTATAGAAACAATAGTTTATTATGATTCAGAAAGAATCATCACTTTTTTCCGTTTCAAAAATATATAACGTATTATACAGGGTGGGCCACGTAAAACAGTTCAACCCCCATGTTTCTGAGTATGCTCCAGAAAATGCTTCGACAGGTTGATCTTTTGATACCAAATAGGAATTGTTAAGTATATTCATAAATAGAATTGCAAAACCTTTGCAATGATGTGTCACTCGAACCCAATAAAGTTTTGGATCTTGAAGGGGCTGCCACCCCAATTAGGGGTATGATCATAGACCACTGACCTCGAAGTCAAAAAGCGTTGTAACCATTTTCTATAACTTATGCACGGAAATATAGGTCAGTAGGTATTTTTTTAAGTGGGTCACCCTGTATAATGATATATTTTTGAAACAGTAAAAAGTGACGATTCTTTCTGGGTCATAATAAACTATTGTTTCCATAAGAAAAAACACAACTTTTTGTTATAACTCAGCAAGAAACCCTATTGGAAAAAAACGTAGCACGCCTCTGGATTGCTATTAAAAAAGTGTCTGTATAATGTTTTAATTTCAACATCCTAGCACAAACAGAAACGGAGATAATGACCAAAGTTGAAATCGCTCAAATTTCAATTTTCGTCTATAACTCGAAAACAAAAGAAGATAGAAAAATTCATTTGATGGCATTATTAGTTTTTCTGAAAAAGACGACCGTAATGTACCATTCATTTTCCTCTAGCTCGTCGGGTTGAAAAGTTGTAGTTCATGTATCACCAATTTTGCCCACCCTGTACATGCTCTAGAGCGGGGACAGGTTCCAATGGCTCTGTTTTTGGACCTTTCAAAGGCTTTCGACTGTGTCGATCATCGGAAGCTTTTAGAGGTAGTTGAAAGTTGTGGTATAAGAGATAATCAGCTTAAACTTTTAGAAAGCTATTTGAATTCCAGGAAACAACGGGTGGTCCTTGAGGCCAATGGTCAAATCTTTCTCTCAAATGAGATTGAAACAAATTTAGGAGTCCCTCAGGGTAGTATTGTTGGCCCTCTTTTATTCATAGTTTATGTTAATTTCCTACCTAATGCAATCGGATGTGAAAGTGAACCTCTAAATGAGGAAGTGAGGAGTAATACCAACACTCTGAGATTGTTTGCAGACGATACAAATATTTTGACCCGATCTTCTTGTATTCCGTCAGCCACTAATGCTTGTAATATGATGGTTAACTCGATAAAAACATGGTTATGTAATTATAATCTTATCCTCAACATTGAAAAGACTAAGTGTATGATTTTTCGTGGTGAAAATTCTAAATTGCACTATCCTGAAACTGTAGACATTCTTGATAGCTGTGTTGTGGTTAATGATAATGTGAAATTTTTGGGTTTAGTTCTGGACAGTCAATTAAAGTGGGGACCTCACACCGAACAACTTAGGGCGAGACTAAACTCGGGATGTTACACATTATTCATGTTAAGGAGTCAAGTAAATTTAGATGTGCTCAAACTTGTTTATTTTGCTAATTTTCATTCAATTCTTTTATATGGAATAATTTTCTGGGGTATTTCATCACATATGGAGAATATTTTCATTGTTCAAAAAAGGGCATTGCGTACTATGTTACGATTGGGTTTTAGGGAATCATGCAGAGGTCATTTTGTAAAAAATAATATACTCACTGTCTATGGATTATACATATACAGGCTCTTAATTTTTTTCCAAAGAAACAGTCATTATTTTGAAGCCTATAAAAATGTTAATAACACCAGAAGGATGTTTCCGTACATCGTACCTATTCATAGAACAGTACTAAGAGAGAAATCTGTTGAATGTATGGCAATATCTTTATAAAACGCTCTTCCAAAAAATATAAGAATGATCAATTGTGATAAGAATTTCAAGAAATCCTTATATGATTTCATTTTAAAATCTGAGCCATATAGTATATCTGAATTTAGGTCGTACTGTAGGAAATAAATTATTGTTTGGATGTTTTCTGTGAAAATTTTGACTTATTCCATTTTTATATCTATTGTTTGGTGTAATTTCTTGGAACTAATAAACATATTATTATTATTATTATTATTATTATTATATACTGGGCGTACAAATTCGAACGCCACTGAAATTCAATTTGAAAGTGAGGTTTGGGTTACAATTTTAGTTCGAATGGTTTTGAGTTAGATGTACTGGGTTTCTTCCCTCGAAATGAAAAACTCGAAGTTCCACATATATTAGAAGTTAAATGATATCGGGTCTTAATGTTTCGTGAATGTTCTTCTCGGAATTAAAATTTGAACATGAAGAATCGCGATGAGAATTTTTGAAACTTCTCGCGAAAATATATTTTGCATTCCAAGGGCAAACAAAGGAGGGGAGCTTTGGTCACTTTTGCGCATGGAGGATCTAGAATCGGTCGTGTGGATTCAGAAAAAGTACATAGGTGATAACTGTCACGTATATTGTTGCCAGTAAAGCCCTTTGAAAACAACTCGAAATTGAAAAATGAAAAAACAACTTTATTTTTTTTTGCGAAAAATACGGCCGATACCTTCATTTTTATATTCGAAATACTGGTTAAAAAATCAATTCCAGTTTTCCCGAATTTGAAATTTTTTTAGTTCAAAAGTGAAAATTCTCAAATTTCAAACTTGCATATCTAGACTTCTGAGCGACGGACCGATGATTGGTTTTCAGAAAAGTGATCAGTGACATCAACACTTCATTTCTATTACAAAAAACCGCAATAAAAAATTTTGAAATTTTGACCGCAAAAATCGTGAGGGGTGTAGACTCCACCTAAAATGCTATATTTTACATTCTCAGACGCAATCCAGGAGGGTTATTGTAATTTTTGTGCATGGAGGTTCTAGAACCAGTCGAGTAGATTCAGAAAAAATACCTAGTAAATTCCTGTCACGTATATTGTTGCTAGTACAGCCCTTCGAATTCAACTAGAAAATGAAAAATGAAAAAACAACTTTATTTTTTTTTTGCGAAAACTATGGCCGATTCCTCCATTTTCATATTCGGAATACTAGTTTTCAAGGTCGCTCTATCTGATTAAGGCAAAATATTTCCAGTTTTCCCGAATTTGAAATTTTTTTAGTTCAAAAGTGAAAATTTTCAAATTTCAAACTTGCATATCTTGACTTTTACGCGACGGACCGATGATTGGTTTTCAGAAAAGTGATGAGTGACATCAACACTTCATTTCGAATACAAAAAACCGCAATAAAAATTTTGAAATTTTGATCGAAAAAATCGTGAGGGGTAGACCCCCCTAAAACGATATATTTTGCATTCTCACACGCAATCCAGGTAAGTGATAGTAGTTTTTGTGCATGGAGAATCTAGAACCACTCGAGTAGTTTCAGAAAAAATACCTAGTAGATTTCTGTCACGTATATTGTTGCCAGTACAGCCCTTCGAATTCAACTCTAAAATGAAAAATCAAAAAACAACTTTATTATTTTTTGCGAAAACTACGGCCGATTCCTTCATTTTTATATTCGAAATACTGGTTTTCGAGGTCGCTCTGTCTGATTAAGGAGAATTAATTCCAGTTTTCCCGATATTGAAATTTTTTTAATTCAAAAGTGAAATTTTTCAAATTTCAAATTTGCATATCTTGACTTCTAAGCGAAGGACCGATGATTGGTTTTCAGAAAAGTGATCAGTGACATCAACACTTTCTTTCTAATACAATAAACCGCAATAAAAAATTTTGAAATTTGGATCGAAAAAATCGTAGGAGGTAGACCCCCCTCAAACTCTATATTTTGCATTCTCAGACGAAATCCAGGATTGTTATGATAGTTTTTCTGGATGCAGGTTCTAGAACCAGTCGAGTAGATTAAGAAAACATACCTGGTAGATTTCTGTCACATATATCGTTGCCAGTACAGCCCTTCGAAGTCAACTCGAAAATGAAAAAATAGTAAGATGTAGCCCCCCCTTAAAACGCTATATTTCGCTTTCTCAGACGCAATCCAGGATAGTTATAGTAGTTTTTGTGCATGGAGGTTCTAGAACCAGTCAGGTAGATTCAGAAAACATACCTAGTAGACTTCTGTCACATATTTTGTTGCCAGAACAGCCCTTCGAATTCAACGCGAAAATGAAAAAATCGTGAGGGGTAGAGCTCCCTAAAACTCTATATTTTGCATTCTCACACGCAATCCAGGATAGTTATAGTAGTTTTTGTGCATAGATATTCTAGAACCAGTCGAGTAGATTCAGAAAAAATAATTAGTAGATTTCTGTCACGTATATTATTGCCAGTACAGCCCTTCGAAGTCAACTCGAAAATGAAAAATGAAAAAACAACTTTATTTTTTTTGCGAAAACTATGGCCGATTCCTTCATTTTCATATTCGAAATACTTGTTTTCGAGGTCGCTCTATCTGATTAAGGCAAAATAATTCTAGTTTTCCCGAATTTGAAATTTTTTAAGTTCTAAACTGAAAATTTTCAAATTTCAAACTTGCATATCTTGACTTCTACGCGACGGACCGATGAGATTGGTTTTCAGAAAAGTGATCAGTGACATCAACACTTCATTTCTAATACAAAAAACTGCAATAAAAAATTTTGAAATTTTGATCGAAAAAATCGTAAGGGGTAGACCCCCCTGAAACGCCATATTTTGCATTCTCATACGCAATCCAGGATAGTTATAGTAGTTTTTGTGCATGGAGGTTCTAGAACCAGTCGAGTAGATTCAGAAAAAATACCCTGTAGATTCTGTCACGTATATTGTTGCCAGTACAGCCCTTCGAAGTCAACTCGAAAATGAAAAATGAAAAAACAACTTTATTTTTTTTTTTTCGGAAAATATGGTCGATTCCTTCATTTTTATATTCGAAATACTGGTTTTCGAGGTCATTCTATCTGATTAAGGCAAAATAATTCCAGTTGTCCCGAATTTGAATATTTTTTAGTTCAAAAGTGAAAATTTTCAAATTTCAAACTTGCATATCTTGACTTCTTCGCGACGGAATGATGATTGGTTTTCAGAAAAGTGATCAGTGACATCAACACTTCATTTCTAATACAAAAAAACTGCAATAAAAAATTCTGAAATTTTGATCGAAAAAATCGTAAGGGGTAGACCCCCCTAAAACTATATATTTTGCTTTCTCAAACGCAATCCAGGATAGTTATGGTAGTTTTTGTGCATGCAGGTTCTAGAACTAGTTGAGTAGATTCAGAAAAAATACCCAGTAGATTTCTGTCACGTATATTGTTGCCAGTACAGCCCTTCGAAGTCAACTCGAAAATGAAAAATGAAAAAACAACTTTATAATTTTTTGCGAAAACTACGGCCGATTCCTTCATTTTTATATTCGAAATACTGATTTTCGAGGTCGCTCTATTTGATTAAGGCAATATAATTCCAGTTTACCCGAATTTGAAATTTTTTTAGTTCAAAAGTGAAACTTTTCAAATTTCAAAGTTGCATATTTTGACTTCTACGCGACGGACCGATGATTGGTTTTCTGAAAAGTGATCAGTGACATCAACACTTCATTTTTAATACAAGAAACCGCAATAAAAAATTTCGAAATTTTGATCGAAAAAATCGTAAGGGGTAGACACCCCTAAAACGATATATTTTGCATTCTCACACGCAATCCAGGAAATTTATAGTAGTTTTTGAGCATGGAGGTTCTAGAACCACTCAAGTAGTTTCAGAAAAAATACCTAGTAGATTTCTGTCACGTATATTGTTGCCAGTACAGCCCTTCGAATTCAACTCGAAAATGAAAAATGAAAAAACAACTTTGTTATTTTTTGCGAAAACTATGGTCGATTCCTTCATTTTCATATTCGAAATACTGATATTCGAGGTCGCTCTATCTGATTAAGGCAAAATAATTCCAGTTGTCCCGAATTTGAATATTTTTCAGTTCAAAAGTGAAAGTTTTCAAATTTCAAACTTGCATATCTTGACTTCTACGCGACGGACCGATGATTGGTTTTCAGAGAAGTGATCAGTGACATCAACACTTCATTTCTAATACAAAAAAACTGCAATAAAAAATTCTGAAATTCTGATCGAAAAAATCGTAAGGGATAGACCCCCCTAAAACGCTATATTTTGCATTCTCAGACGCAATCCGGGATAGTTATAGTAGTTTTTGTACATGAAGGTTCTAGAACCAGTCGAGAAGATTCAGAAAACATACCTAGTAGATTTCTGTCACATATATTGTTGCCAGTACAGCCCTTCGAATTAAACTCTAAAATGAAAAATGAAAAATCAACTTTATTATTTTTTGCGAAAACTACGGCGGATTCCTTCATTTTTATATTCGAAATACTGGTTTTCGAGGTCGCTCTGTCTGATTAAGGAGAAATAATTCTTGTTTTCCCGAATTTGAAATTTTTTTAGTTCAAAAGTGAAAGTTTTCAAATTTCAAACTTGCATATCTTGACTTCTAAGCGACGAACCGATGATTGGTTTTCAGAAAAGTGATCATTGACATCAACACTTCATTTCTAATACAAAAAACGGCAATAAAAAATTTTGAAATTTTGATCGAAAAAATCGTAATGGGTAGACCCCCCTAAAACGATATATTTTTCATTCTCACACGCAATCCAGTATAGTTATAGTAGTTTTCGTGCATGGAGGTTCTAGAACCACTCGAGTAGAGTCAGAAAAAATACCTAGTAGATTTCTGTCACGTATATTGTTGCCAGTACAGCCCTTTGAAGTCAACTCGAAAATGAAAAAATCGTAAGGGGTAGACCCCCCCTAAAACTCTATATTTTGCATTTTCAGACGCAATCCAGGATAGTTATATTAGCTTTTGTGCATGCAGGCGAAGGAGGAAAGGAATATCTACCATTTTTTTTTAATTAGAGAAGGACAGCACTCGCGGTTTATCTCATATGGTAATATGTTGGGTATTCAATCAATTCACGTGTAAAATTCAATGTTTCGGGGCAAAACATAAGAACGCGAAGCTCCAGCACTCTTGGGCAGCGTTAACAAACTTACTCAGAGAGTATTGTAAGAGAATGGCCATATGATCAGAAATATACTTCGGTCTTTACTCCACACTCGTCGTACACAAACTTACTCTGACAAATGTCATTCAAAATTCAAACATGTGTATAGGTTATGAATAATACTTTTGCATCATATACATTTTTTTATATCATTTTTATATTGAATATTTGCTATCATGAATGAATAATAGAAGTTTAAGAAAAAAATTCTCTCTAGTCGTACATTTTCAGTTGTGTCTTCGCAGTATAGTCCATTTTTTTTTTAGTTGAAAAGCAGAGCACAACCGTGTTTTTTTGATGATTGTGAGGAAACTGATAAATGTTCTCAGGACTTGAATTACTTTTAATGAGACAGAAACTATGAAAAAGGATATTATTGTATATAATCTTCTCTTGCAAGCAGAAAATTAAAAATGTTATTACATGTTTTGTTGTTTTATTGACTCTACGCCAGAAAAAAATTAAATACCTACTTCGTAACAAGAAATAGTTTCATTTGAGGAAGCTTACAAAAAGAAGTTAAAAAAATATTGTATGAAAGATAAAGCAGAATATGAATGAAACTTGACAGATCTAAACTCTCGAATATAACAAAATATCAACGTAGATTTCAAATCAGGTACAAAAAACAGTTATTGTGGGACTTTTCTCCCTGCAATACAGGGAGAAACTCTTTTTTTCTTTACTATTATCTCTCGGTAGAGTTCACTTCGAGCTTCGTTAATTCACTGCTAGCAATTTCATTAAATTTATTAATCATTAAAGTAATTCTTTCCTATATTTCTTTATTTCACAGAATAGTTGTTTCACGTGAAAAATTAATTGTTTCGTATTTCGTTATTGAAATGAAACAAAACCAGAAATAAATACTTATTTGAATAATATTCAAGTTTCAAAAAGTCTGCGGGAGCAGGACAGAATGAAAATCGTACGTCACAACTGTCAGAGTATGTGTTTACTCTCCCAAATAGCAGAGTATGCAGAGCTTACTCAGAGGAAGTTTATGAACGCTCACAGAGTATACTCCGAGGAAGACAAAGCAAGTTTGTGAACGCTTCAGAGTAAGGGGAGCTTACTCTGAGTAAGTTTATGAACGCAACCCTATAGTAAACGGACATTTTTCAAAATATTTCATCAATCTAGTTAGGTTTCTCCCTGAATATACTACAATAATTTTAAACAGATATCAACAATTTTTATTGATTTTTTTTTTTTAATATTTTATTTAAAACTGTTCATACAAGGTAATAAGCAATTTATAAACAAGCTTACATCATTTCCTTAAAATTAAATTAAAAATTTAAAATGCCTAACAGATACATCAATAACAAAAAATTTCGTTTGAATATAATTCAATTTTCCCACTTTCTAGAATTCGATTTCTTTCTGACCTGAGCATTTCTATGAAATCTAATGATAATAATTTTTTCCTACTGATATTGTAATGAAACAATGCTGCTATATACCACATCCATGTATTTAACCTATTTTTATCTGTTGGTGCACATAATATAAGTTCTAGGTGATTTTTACGTTCAATGTCAATTCTGAATTTATTTATTAACTTATTCTTAAGCCAGTCCCAAGCCTCCTTCCCGGTAATACACAATTTTAATCTGTGGATAATTGTATCCACGGCTCCCTGACAGATGGTACAGTACGGATCTGATACTACACCATGCGAGAATAGCTTTTCATTTACGGGCCAAATTTCGTTCAGGGATTTGTACATTGACGATTTCCATTCTGTGTTCATTTCTACTTTATTCAGGATGTTCCAAATTTTGTTCCATTTGATGTTCGGATATTTTGATTCTATTTTGTTTTTTACCTTATAAGTTTTTAAAAATAACCGGTATATATTTTTCGTTTTGACTTCAACCTGCTTTTTCAGATGTTTTTCATTGACTTTAATTGTTTCCCGATTTTTCTCGAAAGTTCTACCACCTGTGAATTTCTTTTCCGACCCAACGAATATTTCTTGTAGTATTGTACTATAATCAATTTTTTCTGAGTTTAAAGTCCAGGATGTAAATTGCGTTTTGATGAATAAAGCCATAGACTTCAATTCAACATTTAGTAAATTTAGCCCTCCCTCTTTTTCATCTAGTTCCAACTGCGACCTACTAACTCTATAAAAATTTCCCTTCCATATGTAATTTCCGGTGATTTTTACAATGGTTTGACTTTTTTTGTGTGGCATAGGCAGTATTTGTGCTACGTACCATGTTTTGGAAAGTACGTATGAATTGACATACCAAATCTTTCTTATTAAATCTAAATTGCGTACATAGCTTATCAAAAGGGTTATTTTAATTTTTTCAGTAACTTCATTCCGATTTAATTCTATCATTTCTTTCAAATTTTTTCTGAACCAAATAACCAATATCTTTATCCCGTCCGTTATTTCAAAGCTTGTATTCCAGAGACCCTCCCTAGTTTTTCCCAACAAAATCATTTTTGTTTTCTCCCGGCTCAACCTAAGATTAGAAACTTCTTCGAAACTTTTTAAAATGTCTTCAATTATTTTTATATCAGTCTTTTTTGTCAGGATTATGGTGATATCGTCCGCGTATGCACATACTTTTATTTGTTCAGATCCCATTTTAATACCATCAATTTGTTTTCCTATCATCTCTAATAAAGGTTCCACTGCCCAGCAGAATAAAGTCATTGATAAGGGACAACCTTGTCTAATCGATTTTTTTATATCAAAATAACCTGATAGATACCCATTTATCAAGAGCTTCGACTTGCCCCGATTATATAATATTTTAATCAAGTCTAATATTTTTCCTTGTAACCCGATTCTCGAAAGCACATCCCACAGATACTCGTGTTTTACCCTATCAAAAGCCTGTAATAGATCTATTGCAAGTAGTGCGACATTTTCTAGCTTTTCTACCTCTGAAAATATTACTACGTCCCTTAATTTAAGTAAACTATTCATTATGCTTTTCTGTTTTCGTGCGGTTTGATAAGTACCACTGATTTCTTTCGTCTCCTGTTCTAACCTTTGTGCTAGAATTTTCGTTAAAATTTTGTAATCGGTATTTAACAAAGTAATTGGACGAAAATGTTCCAGCTTTATTGCATTTTTATCCTTTGGTATCAACACTATCACTCCTGTAACGAAGTATGAATTTTCTGTGAGAAAAAGTCAGACTCATTTTAATTTTGCATATTTGAATAATCTTTTTCTTTTCATATCAGAGTAATTATTTCCTTTTTATATTTAAACAAGTAAATCATTTTCATTTCCGAATTTCTCCGTCCGCATATTTATTTAAATATTTCCGTTTTATAATAATTCATTTCACAAAATCAGAAATAAACCGTTAAGATGAAAAAGTATCGGACGATGTTATGATGTCGTTTTTCATAGTGGAGACAGATATGAAAAACGCTGTTTATTTCTGATTATCGGGTTTTTTGTCTCAAATCTTCGATAAGTCGAAACCGGAGAGATTTTTACCGCCTGGAATATTCGAGAAGTTTGACGATTTTTCACAGATGTTTTCTGCCCCCTCCCCGAAGATTATAAAAGGGAGATACTCGCCGATGAGGACTCACTTCCAGTTTATTCTTCGTTTCACTACTTCTCACTTCCAGTCGACTTCCCGTTTATTCTTTAAGACTTTTCAGTTTATTCTTCGTTTGACTTTGAGTTGCATTTTGAGTTGAATTACGATTTGATTTTCGAAGCATTAGTGTGCGATATTAGGGTTTCGTTTTTAGTAGTAACGTACTTTCAGTTCCCTTTTCTTTTTACTTACCGTTCCGCGAGAGTGAAAGTGAGTTCCCTGAGGTAAGAACCATTTCCCGTTTTATGAGAATCTAGTGTTTCGATGCAATTGGTTTTGCACGTTTGTACTAAACCCCTTTTTCTTGCCGTCCGTCTGGAATCCTGAGCCACACATAAGAGGCGGAGTGTACGCTCACCTCGGTGGATGACTGAGGATTACCAAAACCTTCAGTAGGGGTCCGAAGCAGAGAAACACTGGGTTCGATCATTGTTCAATACCTCCTGATTGGGTTCTAATGCTGGTAGCCAAATCATTCGTAAACTAATTACCGTCCGAAGTCACCATAATAAGTCTACCTGATCATATTAGTTTTCATCCCATTTTATTATATATGTATTGCTATTTTCCTTTAATATCATTTTGAAATACTCAGTCTGGCATTCTGACCATACCTGTATATATTGTACATAAAGTTTTCTCATTGTGTTTCAATAAATGATAAAACCTCAGTCTTATGAATCACTGGTTGTCGCTACTACCTTAGACACCACCGAACCCTTCTTCGACTAGTAGCTGCCTAGGTGGGTTTGCTGTTTCCCCTTTAGGAAAAAATAGCTGGCGCCCGAAGGACCTTTTGACCAAGTGAGTCTCCAGGTAAGAGAGGGCGAGCAACACCGTTACACTCCTTGTACGAATTCTTCTGGAGTTCTGGTGGCAAAAGTGAAATACTCATTCAGAATTCTGGTCAAATCCTCACCCACCGTATCAAAGAAATTTAAATAGAATTCATATGGTAAACCATCTAAACCGGGCGTTTTTTTCTTTTGTGCATTTTTTATTACCTCAAATACTTCGTTTACTGTTATTTTTGTGTTAATTTTGTGGAGTCCCTGATTACAAATTTTATTTTTCAACACTCTCGTAATTTTAATTGACTTTTCACTATCATGTTCATTTGGATAAGAAAATTTTTGCTTATAAGTGCTGTAAGCGTATTCCAAAATTTCAGATGTTTTATTTAGTATTTTATTATCCTCCTCTCGTTTCAATTTCCTAATCACAGATATTCTATTCTTTCTTTGTTTTATATAGTCATAAAGTGAAAATTTGCCGTTAATTTCTTCCTTGCTTTTATTCTTGAACTTTCTATTGATTTGTTTTTGTTTCATATCAAGTAATATATTTTTTACTTCCTTGAATTCTTCTATACAGTTAGGATCGTGATTTATTTTATCTTTTAAATCAAAAAGTACGTTATTATAAAATTGTATAGTTTTTCTTTCAAACGAATTCAGTTCATATTCCACTCTTTTGAAAAAAGCTTTCGTCCGTTTTTTAAAGACTTCTATCCACCATTTCCCTAGATTTTCCCTGTATAATACATGACTTTTCATTTTTGTATATTCTACTTCAAATGCTTCAGAAATTTCCTTCGTTATAAATGACTTCTTAAATTTCCAGTAAGACCAACCGTGATTCCAAATATTAGATTTTTCTTCTCGTTTGATATCAATTATTAAAGCATTATGATCTGAAAATGTAACTGGTTTGATCTGGCACCTGTGAATAGCGTTCAGATATTCTGAGTTCAAATACGCGCGGTCAAGTCTTGCTGCGGAGTTTCCTCTGTAGAAGGTAAACTCAACTCTGTCACCATGAATGTACTCCCATATATCTTTTACTTTTATACTATCTATTAAATTATTTAGATTTCTACTTTTTATTATATTTTTATTTCGCGAGTCTTTCACTTTGATGACACAGTTGAAATCACCCAAAATCAAATTGTTCTGATTTAACTTCACATGTGCTATCACAGCTGATTGAAAGAATTCTTCCCTTTCTTTATACCTATTAGAACCTGAAGGTGCGTATATATTTATGTATCTTATATTTTCGAAATTAAATGAAAGAATTCTTCCATCTGGTGAGCATAACATATCAGATAAATGATAACCCGTTCTATAAATCACAGCAGTTCCCCTTTCATCCGTACCTATATTTGTAAACAACTCATATCCAATCGGACATGCAAAAAAATGACTATTGATTTCTTGTAGGAAAATTATATCTAAATCATTCGAAACAATGAATTCCGTTAAACTGTCTTGTTTCAACTTAGCTTTTATACCATTACAGTTTATTGTCGCAATTTTTTGTATAATTATCACGTTGAATACAAATATAGGAAATATTAGTCTAAGTTCTCTGAACTTATTCGGTATTAACATGGCTACTGCCATTATTCTCCACAATCATTTCACCTATTTTCTCCTCAATAATAAGTCCATCTGGTCCTCTTAGTTTTATCTTCAGTTTCCGAATTTTTACTTCTTCTTCACTTGAACTGTTATTCTTTCCTCCTTTCCTGCTTCTTTTCCTGTCCCTTTTTCGTTCAGATTTTATAACCTGTGATTTTTCTTTGAGCTCCTGTGTATTTTCTGTTATTTCTGGTGTATTCAGCATACTTGATATATCTCCATCTATGTCCTCATGATTTGTTAGTGCTTCTCCTTCAGACGAATCTTCAGTTTCAGTGGCGTCAATATTCTGTTGATTTTCATTTGATTTTGTGTATTGTTCTTCCCGATCCATGTTTATGAGATTTTCTTGTTTGTCTTTTTCTTCTATCTGCTTATACTTTCCAGAAGTCATCTCTGAGTATGTTGATGATCCACTTTTAATTTCAAGTTGGGGGTTTAAATCATTTCTGAGGATTTTAAGTCTATTATTGGGTTTCCTTGGACAGTCCTTTCTCTCGTGATTTGGTTCACTACAAATCATGCATGTACTTATTTGATTCCTGTAGGTTACTAAAGTCTTCCATCCGTTGATTGAGATATACGATGGTATATCTTTTTTTATTACCATTTTCACACACCTGATTCCGTTTTCTACCGGAAATAAATCCTCATGTCCATTCCATTTTTCTCTAATGATTCCATTTACTTTACCATATTTTTCCATTTCAGCTTTTATTACTTCGTTGTTCACCTCAATTGGAACTTCGTGTATTCTCACAACAGTTTCCATTTCATCTTCAGACAGTGCAATTATATATTCCATATTTTCTTCATCCCTGTATTTCAACTGTTCTGTTTCGTATTTCTTAATTGTTTCTTTCATTAACTCTTCTGTTATCAGCTTAACATATATTTTAGCTCTTACGTAATCATATTGTATTGCTATAATTTCTTCATTTTTGAATTTGAATTTTTCTCTTATCCATCGATGTATAGAAAGGGGAGTCGGTTTTTTCCTCACGCATTTGAAATCAAGAATTATTGTATTCGTTCGTTTAACAAACATATTGTCACAGCGATAAATTAATTCGTAAACACCTGACGTCTAGGACGGTCTGTACGCGAATGTATTGATGAAACAAACACATACAATTTTTAATAAAATGGATACTAGAAGGCTGTGAGTATATCTTGTGTATATTCAACATGTCCAAGAGTACTATATTAGGTTCATGATTTTTCTATTTTAGCAACCACAATGGTGGAGGTGGCTGGAGCACTGTCAAAGTCGTAGCTCAACCGAAGATTCCAAATTATAATTTCATAGGTTTGTTTGAGTTTCGTAGGTTCCCTAAAAATAAAATACTTGCTAAGAAAGGGTAACATTCTCTAGGAATGGAGCAAGATGCTCATTCATTAATTTCCAGCGGAAGGGAATATGCGGTTTACATTTCACATTCCAAAATGAAATGAAGAGAACAAACGTTCCTACATGATTCCTGAGAAAACCTATGATTTCTAGTAAGCACTAAATTTTCATTTACATCTCTCCACTCATTAACATTATGTTTTTCAGCAGGTCAAAGCAAAAGCATTTTGAAGATGATAATATAAATGATGTTGCGATGGAATATGAAACACAGGATGTGGATTTTTCAAAATAAAAACATTACAGGCACAATTATTTTTTTTCATCGAAGAATTTTAGCAGTTTCTTTGTATACTGTTATTTATTATAGTTAAATTGTTATTTTGTTTTTCATCTTTATTAAAAAATTCCTTGGATTTCCAACAAATTAAATAGTGTTGTGAACAAATTAGGTTATATTAGTACCACATGAAGAAGATCTAATGAACATAAACCTCTTATTGATCCCTATATCAGTACTACAAAAATCTCTGAAATCATTTCCATACGACCAAACTTAAATTAATAAAATTATTTGCATGGACATTTCGAATTTTGAAATGAAAACAATTATTGAAATGGAACACTTATATAATTACTTATAAACAATTATTGAAATTAAAAACTTCTATATTGCTTATATGCTTCTATCTAGAAGGGGTGCTTTGAAGAATTTGGGCATCAAATTTTTCTTGATACTGATGGGAATCGTAGATTTCAGTATGATGAAAATTTTCACTTCTCCAATCTCAACATGAATTCTCGGACTTACAAAAATAAAAATTGTTCCTAGTCTGCATAAGCAAGGATAATTTGCTATAAGGATTTGTATGAATATAATAAAGCAAAAATTAAATTGTAAGCAGTGTTTTACAAGTTGGGCGTAAACTCACTAGTAACATCTTTAGTGACTTGTTCCTACAACTCATCTAGTTGATTGTTCTTAATAACAAATGATCAATGAATCCTATAAAATGAAAATTATGATATTCATGGGTATATTATCGTTCAGATGATTTTTTTTTAAAGATTCACATCGGCCATCACAAACATATTATCATCTTCGAAATGTCTTTCTGTTCGACCTACTAATAAACATAATGTTAATGAGTGGACAGATGTAAATGAAAATTTAGTGCTTACTAGAAATCATAGGTTTCCTCAGGAATCATGTAGGAACTTTAGTTCTCTTCATTTCCTTTTGAAATATAAACCGCATATTCTCTTTCTCCGGAAATTAATAAATGAGCATCTTGCTCCAGTCCCAGAGAATGTTACCATTTCTTAGCAAGTATTTTATTTTTAGGGAACCTATGAAACTCAAACAAACCTATGAAATATTAATTTGAAATCTTCGGTAGAGCTACGACTTTGACAGTGCTCCAGCCACTTCCACCATTGTGGTTGTTAAAATAGAAAAATCATGAACCTAATATTGTACTCTTGTACATATTGAATATACACAAGATATACTTACAGCTTTCTAGTATCCATTTTATTAAAAATTGTGTGTATTTGTTTTATCAATAAAAATGATTGATATCTGTTTTAAATAATTGTAGTAAATTTAGGGAGAAACCTAACTAGATTGATGAAATATTTTGAAAAATGTCCGTTTTCTATAGATTATTGGAAAAATTTCAAAATTCAAATTTTGAAAAAAGTAAATAAATAATGACAATTGACAACTCGATGAATGTCATTATGATTAATCTCACAATGTCGCCAACCCAAAAACACTTAAAAAAGCTGCAACCGATAGCTAACGAATATGGTCAATTGTTTTTTTGGAGGATATAAGAGTTTTTTTGGAATACAACGTGGCAAAAAATTAACGTAATTGATCTATAATTATTGTACGGAGAATTATTAAGGAAAATTCTCGCACCTGTCGATTTTTAATTTCAAAATCAATTTAACGAATGTTTTTATAGAGGGGTGCTTTTGAAATTGAAAATCGACGAATTCTAGGATTTTCACTGATAATTCTTCGTACAAGGATTATGCACGAGTTACTTTAGTTTTTTGGCATGCTGCAGATTGAAATGTTTAATGAAATTGGGAAATTTGTGTTTTTTAAGGTTTATTTCATAAATACAATATAGATGCTTACATAATATTTGGATCACATTTTACTTATATAAAAATAATAAAAAAAACATACATATTTACATAAAATATTTTATATGGTTCCATAGAATATTCTCAGAAGGGACACAAGATTCAGAATATAAGTCCATAATTATGTCTTGTGGTAAAGGCACAAATTCTTCCTCATTTCTGCTAACTGAAACAAACCTCAGCATCTTCAATTTCACAAAATACACAAGATTCAGAATTGAAGTCCATAATTATGTCTTGTGGTAAAGGCACATATTCTTCTTCATTTCTGCTAACTGGAACCTCAGCATCTTCATTTTCAGAAAACACACAAGATTCAGGATGGAAGTCCATAATTATGTCTTGAGGTAAAGGCACATATTCTTCCTCATTTCTGCTAACTGGAACCTCAGCATCTTCTCTTTCAGAAAAAACACAAGATTCAGGATGGAAGTCTATAATTGCGTCTGGTGGTAAAGGCACATATTCTTCCTCCTTTTTGATAACTGGAACCTCAGCATCTTCATCTTGTTCAACTTTGGGCTTCTGTTCTTGCAAATCTTCAGGCCAAATATCTTCGAATTTCACGTTTGTATTGATAGGCTTCAATTGGATCGACTCACATTCTTGAAGCGAGATCAAACGCAGAATCTTCTGCTTCGATGCTCGATTTTTAGCGGCTCTCGAATTTTTTCTGCATCCAGCGAGGGAACGAAATTGGTCCTTTATCCTCAAATGAGGTGGTGGTTTTGTTCTTGTATGGAGGTCAAAAGCCATTCTGGATGCACGTTTTGCAAAGTCGTATTTTGCGAGAAGATGCAAATTTTCACTGATTTTCAATAGAGGAGGAGGTCTTGAACTTAAACCGACAAAATTATCAGACATTTTGGACGAGAACTTCACTCAACAGTCTTCAGGAATATTATGTTAGGGAAAGTTTCGGATGGTTCTTATATTAACGATTCTGGTGAAGCCAATGGTGCGCAAAAGTTCATTTTCGGCAATCGTTTACATAACCAAGATTTCAAACTTGTATTTACCTATTCATCTGGTCTTCTCTGAGATGATGGTCAAGGAAGATAAGGCTTCAATCAGTGTTAATTACCATCGTTAAGAAGATATGGCAATATGCACCAGGTATGCCAACAGAAGAAAAACTTGTCTTCGGTTTGAAATACACGTGCATTGTTTTCTCTTTTCATCGATATAATACAATTTTTAGGGATTTAAATCAGCGTAGTTTTCATTATTGTTTTTCCTAATGGGAATATATACGTGTGGCACTCGAGGACTGCCGCGGTAAAGCTATTGCATAGCATCTATTCAAAAATAAGAAGATGATATTGTTGATTTAAAATATTTATTTATCTTACAATACATGTAGGTTACTCGGGACTTTTTATCATTGAAACAATAGGTTTATGTTGGCTTAAATAAGAAACATAAGTTTGGGACTTAATGTCTTCTAAATATCTGGTAAATACCGAGTCAATAGTGGTCCCATATTTTGTTGTGGATTCTTGTGGATCATTATTCATTTTTAAATTCAATTTTTCCGAAAGAAGAGTTGTTAACCGCTCTGATTTTTCATCAGCGCAGTTAATGTCGAAATTGCCAGCCAAGATAAGTGGAAATTTATTACCATTTGTACCAAGTATTTTCGACCCTTCTTCAGTGTACTCCAGTAAAGTGCGATGAATAAAATGCTCTACCTCGTCCAATTTTGGATTCGGTGAAATGTAAATTGCTACCAGGACTATGTGTAGGCCATTTCTTAGTTTGCATAAGCATGCACAAATATCTCCAACAAATAAGCGTTCAACATTAATTTCTCTAACGTCTTCAATATTTATTTCAATATTCGGAGTCGTAATATTAGTAACATTATTACCATTTTGATAAATAGCTACCCCATCTTTTGGAACAGTATCTCGTTTGAATTGAACAATGCAATTGAAATTAGGTATTTCAATCGGATTATCACGCGTCATGTATGTTTCGGTAAGACGTAACACATTGGTTTGTCTCGTAACTGAATCTTGTAAGTCGTATTTGTGACTATGTAAACTTTGGCAATTGAAAGTCATTATTGAAATTCCATCTCTATTACTAATGAAATGTAAGACACTTTGAGCTATCGTCTGAACACTATTTAAAGACAGTCTTTTGAATTCTTGAAACAAAAATGCATTCGATGCAGCTTGCCCTCGATTATGATAGAACTTAAATGCAGAATTATCATTTTTTGTCGTAATATACAATTTTTCAATATAAGTTACCCGGGAGAGTGCAACATAGACGAGTTCCTGAGAAGATTGTTGCAGAAAAAATTTGTCTTTGAACATTGATATGTCTCCGAATAGAAATTCGGAGACATATCAACGTTCATTTCATTCTCCCTTGATCAAAAATACAATTGAACATACATGGTGTTTCGATTTCAATGTTGAACTAAATACATGGGAAAAACCCAAATGAATTTTTTTCAAAAAAAACCCATTGTTTCATCGAAGAACGTACAGGGTGGTCAGATTTCGATGTTCTAGTACTAAATCTGCTAAATTAAGCGAGATAAAAAAAGTAATATACATTTCATGTTCTCTTTTTTCGAGAAACAGAAATTGCTGAAAACCGCAAGTCGCTAAGGTTTCCATGCTACAGGGTGAGATTGAAATTTGGACAATTTGGGCAGTTTTTTCAGTACTTTTTACCAGTGCTATCGAAATTCCAGTGCCTCTTCAAATTTTAGAGGAATTAAAAAAATAGTGTGTTATGATGATTTTGAATAGACTTTTCTTAGACAATTTTATGATATACTTTCGAGCTTGAATATGAAAATTCTGAATAAACCACTTTTCGGTCAACATGATTTAAGCAGGTAAAAAAAAGATTAAAATTAAAATCCTCTTTGATTTTGTTGATCGAATACTTTTTTTTCCGGAATTTTCGATATTTAAGCTCGGAAGTTTATCATGATGTATATTTGAAAGTCTATTGAAAAACATCATAGCACACTATGGTTTCCATTTGAAAAAAATCAATTCTTTGATTTGTCTAAAATTTGAAGAAGCACTAAAATTTTGATAGCACTGGAAAAAAGTACTGAAAAAACTCAACTTGAGATGTTTTTATTTCGAGAGCGTAGCAGCATCACTGGGGAAGTTATATCCAATTATAATAATTGGCTAAATTTCAAAATCCCCCTGTATTATGAAAACTACATACCTTAGCGAATTGCGGTTTTCAGCAATTTTAGTTTCCCAAAAAAAGAGAACATGACATGTATATTCCTCTTTTTGTATCTAGCTTAATTAAGGAAATGTAGTACTAAAGCATCGAAATCTGACCACCCTGTATAAGAATTTTTTTGGATGCAGATAATTACCTGAAGTCGGTAGCTTCTGAATGATTCATTGTGTTGAAAACCTGAGAAAGCAATGCAGATAACGGAGGTGGATAACCCTTGTATTACCTACATTAAAATGTCGTTATGAAGTCAACAACAACTGAGATAAGAAGGATTTTCTTAATGAAGGTAAAATAATATTCTGGTACAAAATCGAGATGTAGGAAAAGTAGAAAATATGTATTGAAAAATCAGACATTATGAAATAGGTAAATCCATTCCATATTCATATTTTCATTCTAATTTTTTCTGAACCCAATCCAACACTTCCAATTCATTTAGTTTTGTTTAAAACGTCTTCATATTCCACTAGTATTTCATTGGAATTATCGAATGATGATTTTTCTCATTTTCAGGGAAATGCAGGGCTTATACCATCTGTATCTGACATTTTGTCTTCTACTTCTACTGGCATTCAATTGTATCCCTCGACAAAACAAGAATTAAATGGTGAGTAATATAACCCTTGAAAAGGGCAAACATTTTTATGACTCTACTTACCTACCTCGTTGACCTATAGTCGTTACTTAAAATGAAAGTTTAAACCGAATTGAAAAACCATTGAACTGTCGGTGTACCTACTCAGAATTGTAAATAACAGGCGACTTGCAGTTGGCCTGAAGAATTCCAATTTAAAATTGCATTTCGGTCCAACGAAAATAACTCTGAAGAACCAAAATTAACATAGTTAAGAATTGACAAAAAATCAGATATCGAAATTTATATTCGAAATTCTCGGTCATTTGAAATTTCATCAAGATTGAACAAACATGAATTTTAAGTTATCACCTGAAATATTTACATAATATAATATTGAATTATCGAAATAACTTGAAGAAACAATTCGGCCCAATAACGAATAATCACAAATGAGATTATTACTGGATATTATGAATTTGAAACAGATTGAATGAAAGTAATCGAAGAAGAAGGAGTCAAATGAAGTATTCAAATAATTTTTTTTGTGCCACTCGCGATTGGGTAGAACAATTTGGGAAAAAAATTATCAATGTTTTATTTTTTGATTTCTTTGTACTGGTCTTTTTCAGTCCCATTCTTCTCTTGTCTTGATTTTTTCTTCCTGATCTAACGGTGCTTCATTAATATTTTTGCCTGATTAATTTTAATTTAAGGTTCACAAAAAATCCGTGAATATAATGGAAAACAATTTTCTTTTGGATTTCTCTTCTCTCGGGAATTGTAGGTAATTAAAAAAATTTTAGGGAAAAAAAAATTGTTGTGGACCTTTTTTAAGTTTCTATTTAGTTTGACCTCGTAAATTCCACTTATATCGAATCGAAGAATTCTAATATTTTATTAAGACATCTAATAATGAAACATAGTAATGAAAGTAAATGAATTCACTCCTTTGTAATTATTTCGGGGAATTTTTCGAGAAAAACCAAAATTATATCACTAAAAATTTAATCTCATTTAAAAAATTCAAATTTTGTCGATCCCTCATTTCTTGGGCGATCCTGAAACAATCAATGAAATTCAGTTTTCCAATCGAGCATATATTGTTTTCTTATGAGTTATATAGGGTGCCCCACAAAAACCTTTTCGTTGGAATATTTTTGAATCGAAATTCACGTTTGTAATTTCGATGTTAAATTTTGACTAGAGAGATGAAAACGTTATGAGATTGAGAATTTGAAAAAAATTTAGTTTTTACGTTTTGAAAATTTTGTGGGACACCCGGTATATTGATTCAAACTTACCTAATTTGCCCAACATCATTTTATTCAAAATAATCATGGGTGATTCGAAGGTTAGAGTCCATATGGTAGATTATATAAGACACACTGTGATGTTTCCAAAAAGCAAATAAAGCTGCAATAAAAAACTCGTGATAAGTTTTGAAAAATAATGAAAAACTTAGTTGGAGGTAATTTTGTCTCGAAAAAAATGTTTTTATCAACTAGTTTCAATTATAAAGCTATCGTTCTTAAATTGAGTGTACTCTTTGAATTTCAGAGTGAAATCAGAAGTTTAACAAATTTTTTCGTAGTTAAATTTTAATTCATATTCCAAGAACTTACCACCGTGTAGTCGTTGAAAAACACATACGATCTAGTAGTTCCCTCGTTGTACAAAATGACAATAGCGTGTACACAATACATGCAATAAGATAGTCTGGATCCAATTTGGAAGCAAGGAATGCACAAAAATTTATTTATTATTCCTGGAATAAACAGAAAGTATTACTTTTCTATTTTTGAAATTCTTAGTTTCACGTACCGCCATAACCGTAATGGCAAGAAAATACTATCCAGAAAATGCAAGCACTTCATATCGGCCTCTGTATAGGGTAGAAAATATTTGTTTTGTCTTCAGTCGGATTGACAATTATATCGTTCAAGTAGAGTATGAGGAAGAGCATAATTGATAGAGTTATAATGCACACTACCAAATTAACAACCTGCAAGATAAAAAGACAAATTTTTTTCAAACTTAACATTTCGATATTATTTGTTTTCGCCTACATCTGCGGTAGGCATCTTCAGAGGATTCTTGGTCTGAGATTGTAATTCTATTTAACTAAGCAATAATTATTCGTTTTTGTCAGAAGAAGATTTTTTCCTATTCATATTCTACTTTCGATTTAATTATTTTCAACGTGATTTTGAAATTATATCATTGAATAGGATAATACATATACTGTTATGTGTGTTGAAGCTTTCGAAAATGGTAAAAAATTAAACGACAAAGTTGTATGTAATGAGAAAATCTGCAACTTTGTTCTACATTTTTTTTCATATAACTTAAGAATTTATGCTGAAAATTCAAACAACCTGGTTTGTGTTATGAAAGAAAAAAGATATTCTACCACGAGTTCAGAATTTCTTGAACGAGCCATCGAAATTACTGAAATATTTACATAATTATTATTCAGTGATTTCTGAATTGAAAAATATTGATTGGCAGGACTGTTTTCTCTCGCATAAATTTGAGAGAGCATTAATAAATAAATTAATTAATAATTCACCATGAAAAATATGTTAGAATTAAATATTCTCGCTTGATTTTGTTCTGAAATATGTGGCAGAATGATCAGATTTGACACAGAACTAGAAAAAAGTAATTTCGCGAAAAAAATTTTTTTCGTTGAGGGATTTCTGCGGTTTTGTAAAGAAAGTGTAGATTTTTTCATTGCCTACAACTTTGCCAGTCAAATGTTTTCCATAGGACTCACCATTAAGGGAAGATATTGAAAAAAGACAAGTTCATTATTGTAGAGGATTTGAACATCTTCCCAATTAAAATCGGTTCAGTTAAAGTACCACTTGAGGCACGTGTTATACAGGGTTACTCACGAATATGGCTCTGTAGAATATTTTTAGGACAGACACAAGATTCAGGATTGAAATTCTAAAGGTGAGCTTCAAGTGAGAAGGCGAAATCCCGTATATTTTTTGAAGATTTTTCCGGAAGTGACATCAATTTTCGTTTTTCAAATGGAAAGATTTTTTTATAGCATAAATAGATTCTCCATCGAATTCTGAGTCTTTTTGATTTCACAAGTTTGAATTTTCCCTAGAAATTTCTCTTTAATTGAGGAAATACGAAAAAAAATCTCAAAATTGAGCTCTGTTAAAAGACAGACAACTCCGAAGATTTTCATTAAAAATTCTTATTTTTGAGAATCTCCGAGAAGAAAGGCTGATGCTTCTTTTCCGATAGCGTGATTTTCAGAATATGATACTGGAGGTCACGAATTCTTTGTCAATGTTAGAAGTAACGAAACATCGAAAAATCGTTTTTTTTTCAAATTGGAATATCATTTTTGCGAGGCATCTTCAAAATCTTCGTCAAAAAATATTAGGAAGATCCGTTATTCTTGAAAGCTTCAGGCAATTTATTCCACAATTTCAACAAGCTGTACGTTACATTCTTCTGGAGGTAAGTATAATTCGGTTTCTGTTCAAATATATAGCTTTTGCCTCTGGTGTTATAGTCATGCTCCAATTGTATAGAGCTTAACTCCTGGAAGTAATCTATTACAAATAGAATGGATTCATATATGTATAGACTATAAAGCGTTAATATCCCGCACTTATTGAATATACGCCAACATGATTCTAACTGACCCATACCAAAAATAGCTCTTAAGCACCACTTCTGCAGAGTGAATATCCTAGCAGCTTCTGGAGATCTTGCCCAAAAAATTATCCCTTATCTGATTTTTTGACTGTACATACGAATGGTAAACTGCCAGTGCAGCATCCAAACCAACCATTTTTCTTATCAATTTAACTGCATAACACTGTTGTGCAATGTTAGGTGCTAATTTTTCAATATGATCCTTCCAGTTCAGATTTTGATCTATTTGAACTCCCAAAAAAAGATAAACTTTTGACTACTTCAATCTGTTTTCCCTGATGACAAAGCTCTATATTTTCATTTTTTTGTCTGAATATTATCAGTTTGGTTTTTTCAAAATTAACTATTAATTGGTTCATGTTAAACCACTCAACTAATCGTTCCAAATCACATTGAAGTACCCTCTCACAGATACTAGCATTTGCTTCTTTACATGTTATGGACGTATCATCTGCGAACATTACCATATCACTATTTGTTGTCAATACGAGGTCATTGGTATATATAATATACAGTAAAGGTCCCATTAGGGAACCCTGAGGGACACCGACCTCTATATTACACGATTTTGATGTCTTTATGTGTCCGTCTTTTCCTCTGCTAGATATTCGCTGAGTTCTGCCTGTCAAATATGATCTAATGAGTTCTAGTGCAGTGCCTCTTATGCCAGTCTTTTCCAGTTTTAGCAAAAGTATATCGTGTTGGACTCTATCAAACGCTTTTGACAGATCCAGACAGAGAGTAGCCGTAACCTGATTCTGGTTGAGAGATTTTATAATGTTGGTAAGAGTTTGATAAATTGCATTAATTGTTGATTTTCCTTTCTAAATCCATATTGTTGTTTCACTAGAATCTGATTTTTCTCGAAGAACTGGATGAACTTATCGAAAATTATGCGTTCAAATATTTTGTTAATATTTGAGAGAAGTGACACCGGTCTATAATTCTCGAAACTTGCCTTGTTTCCCTTCTTATACAGTGGCTTCACTAATGCTTCTTTCATCTTTTGTGGATATTTTCCAGTTATTAATATTTGGTTCATGATGTGTGTTAATGGAACTACTATAAGTGATGCACAGATCTTCAAAAGTCGAACTGGTATTCCGTCGATTCCCACCGAATTTTTATTTTTTAATCTTATAATATATCCATATACCTCAGGTTCCACAACTGGACTCAAAAATATGCTCTGTAGACAGGGTTTCATATGTTTAGTATCCAATTTGATATTATTTTTTGCACCAACTTTCATGAAATACGAATTAAGTTCATCCAACACATCAGTTTCATCTTTCGTTGTAAAATTATCTAAAATTGAATAATTTAAGTTCTTGTCTCTTTTTGTAATCTGATTTACAAGATTCCAAGTTGCCTTCATTTTATTTTCTGCAGTGTGAATATATATTCTATTACTCATTAATTTAGCTTGTTCGACCACATGTTTAAGTATATTAGAGTACCTTTTGTAGTATTCACTCGTAACTTTACCTTTCTGTGGTTCTTCCCAAATTACTCGTTTTCTTGCACTTGAAGTTCGTATTCCAATTGTAATCCAAGTCGCTGCAGGTTTCTTCTCGTAAAACTTTTTTTTCGGAAATAAAAGCCTTATATGCATATCCAACACTTCAGAAAAACGATTGTAGGCTCTATCTGGATCTTCTTCTGTCACTATATTGTGCCATGAAACATCCTGTAATTTATGAAAAAGTTGTTGCATTTTAGCCTCTGTGAAAATTCTTTTTTCAACAAAATGTTTTTCATCATGAAATTTCGCACATTCTATAGTGATAAATTGAGCATTATGGTCAGATAACAATTGTATTAACATTTTTATTATTCCAATATTTACAATTTTCAGCAAATATATTGTCTATTAATGTATTCGATGTCTTTGTTATTCTAGATGGTTCTTCTATTGTTTGCTGGTAATAAAAACTGGTAACCATATCTATGAAGCTATACTTTACTTGAGTATCTTCCAATAAATAATATTGAAATCACCACATTATACTGTATGATATTGAATGAATTCATCTTCTATTCTTTTGAGTATTTTTTCTAATTGATTCATAAATACCTGTATATTCAGCAAGCAAGTTCTGTATATAGATGTTACGATCAATTTCTTTTCTACTTACTGCACATGATACCTCGATTTCCTTTTCAATACTCATTTCATTGATATGCTGTTACTTCTTCAAAATCCTTTATGATATCCTTCACCAGTATGCATGTTCCACCATGTATGAACTTCTCTCTAGAAAAATTTGAATGGACATTAAAACCTTGAATATTTAAAATCTTCATTTTCACTTTCATTCATCCAATGCTCGGTGATACACATTACATCGGGTAATTCTTTTGTTGTGTTCCAATAACAGTTCAATTCAGATATTTTGTTTCTTAAACACTGTATATTCTGATGCATGATATTAATTACATCAGCATTTTTGTTATTTTTGCATTAGCGGTGAATTATGTCTATTTTGTGTTCTCTCAAATACGTTGTTTTCCGAAAGATGTTGCGATGATATCAAAAAATACTGTTTTTCGAGTTCACTCTATCTGATTAAGGCAAAATAATTCCAGTTTTCCCGAATTTGAAAATTTTTTTTTGTAAAAAGTGAAAATTTTTCAAATTTCAAACTTGCATATCTTGACTTCTACGCAACGGATCGATGATTGGTTTTCAGAAAAGTAAGCAGTGACATCACACTTCATTTCTGACACAAATAACCGTAATAAAAAATTTTGAAATTTTGATCGAAGAAATCGTAAGGGGTGGACCCCCCCTAAAACGATATATTTTGCATTCTCACACGCAATCCAGGAAAGTTATAGTAGTTTTTGTGCATGGAGGTTCTAGAACCAGTCGAGTAGATTCAGAAAACATACCTAGTAGATTCCTGTCACATATATTGTTGCCAGTACAGCCCTTCGAAGTCAACTCGAAAATGAAAAATGAAAAAACAACTTAATTTTTTTTGCGAAAACTACAGCCGATTCCTTCATTTTTATATTCGAAATACTGGTTTTCGACGTCGCTCTATCTGATTAAGGCAAAAT